>JANJEY010000007.1:2271043-2292983 GCA_024703695.1 Erythroxylum cataractarum | reverse complement strand
GGAACTTTTCTTGCTCTTGTGTTAACATGCGGCTCAAAATAATACCCACAAAACGTACTCGCTTCCTCCACTAAATAGGCATTACATATGGAACCTTCAACTCTAGCTTTGTTTTTAACATTTTTTTCAAGTGATGCAAATACCTACAGGAACCCAAATACTTATTAGAATGTAGTTGATAAAGCTTTGTAATTGGTTATTGTAGTAATATTTGTCTACTAACCTCTCAAATGGATACATCCATCGATATTGAACTGGACCGGCAAGTTTTGCCTCATGTGGTAAATGCACCGGTAGATGCTCCATACAATCAAAGAAGCTTGGAGGAAAAATGCCTTCTAACTTGCATAAAATTACAGGAATTTCATGTTCTAGTTTTTCCATTTCACCAATGTTGATTTCAATTGAGGTTAAGGCTTCATTTAGAAAACAATTTAAACTTATTGTACTGTTTAAAAATTGGATTTGTTTTTAAAATTTATATAGTGAAGATTTAGTTATCAATCTAACCACCCAGATAAAGGAAAATATATAGAAAATTGTTTCATTTTTTTAATTTAATTTTTATGTACACTTCCTTCACAACTCATATTAAGCTTAAGAATTGATGTGTATCTCTTTAGTTATCTTTAGGGTTTACAAATTGCAAAGTAAGTATTGTATAATAAAATTGACTAGCAATAGTCAACTAGGGGGGGAAAAAAAGGACATCTATTTTAAGGTTCCTACATATAATTTTTTATAGGTAGTTTTTTTTTTATAGTGAGTGATTCAAGGTTCTATTATTTCTTAAAGGGAATTTAAATAGTGGCATCCATCCCTTAATATAACAACTAAATGATCGTTACTAATTCTATAAATTGTTTTGTGCTATTGAACTTTACAATGTCACTCCTCGTTAGTTAATAGAACATTCAATCATGTCATTATCATCTCTGGAAGTTTTGATATGTTTTATAGAAATCTCATTTTGAAAAGTCATAGTGGAAAATTAGGAGCCCTTTGGTTTTATTTTTATTTTTTTGTTGTTATTTTTAATTTTTGTTTCTTATTTTTTATTTCTATTTTTTCAAAAAAAAATAAAAACATGTTTGAATAAGATTTGTAATATAAAAATTGAAAATAAAAACCTGTTTAATTGAGATTTTTAATAAATTCATTATTATTATTATTATTATTATTATTAATTTATTATTATTATTATTATTATTATTAATTTTAATAAGTTATTCTTATTATTATTAATTTATTATTATCATTATTATTATTATTATTAATTTTTAATAAGTTATTCTTATTATTATTACTTTATTATTATTATTATTAATTATTATTAATTATTGTTATAAATTTTCTACTTACTATTTTTAATACTATTAATTTTATTAATTTTATTATACCAAATTAGTTATCTTATTATTATTATTATTATTATTATTATTATTATTATTATTATTATTTATAATTTTTTACTTTTATTATTATTATTATCGAAATAGAAAGTAGGAATATGTTGATTTTTTGTCGAATAAAATATGTTGTCAAAATTTAGAGAAACGATGTTTTTTGATTTCTGTAAAACTGTTGTGATTTTTTTATTTTTAAAAACAAAAAATCGCAACAGAGTAAACTAAACACGTTTTAATTACTTGTTTTTCTTTTTAAAAAAACGACAACAAAAAATAGAGAAAAAAAATATAAACAAAGAGCCTCTTAACTTTTGACTGCGTTGAAGATATATTATCTCCTTCTTCTTCCTTACTAACAGATGTTGTGAAGTGGAAAATACTTGTATTTAGTTTTTTTTTTTTAAGCTTTGGTTGAGTTTTGTAGAGGAGTTTATGGAATGGGTTTATTAAAAGTTCAAACAGGCACAAACTTAGACTTATTCAAGTTCGTTCGAACTTGAGCTTATATTTAGGATAATGAAAATTTTTCATAAATTTTTGTATCATTCATAGTCACATTGACTTCGACTTTATTCGAAGATCATACACACAAAATTCGTGACTCTCGCATATTCTCAAACAAAAGAAAATCAAAGTTAGATGTCTTAGGCATATGATTACGAATCTTCTGTCTAATTTTATGGTATCTTATTTTGTCTTATTAATTTCAGTCATTTATTTATGTAAGACTCGCATTTATTTATGCGAGATTTAAATAAGACCTATATAAATAAATAGCTAAAATTTATTGAACACAATAAAACGTCATAAAATGATTTGAACTCTGTACGAGAGTAATGCAATAATAAAATGATATTAAAAGAATCATATAAATATATAATATTTTTATGTCAGAATAAAAGATGGAAATGGCAAGCAAACGAAAGTCTTGGACAAAGCTTTTAGATGAAAAAGGTAACGAAGATAAGGAATGGGGACCCATACCCATTCCCTCCTTCTTCTTCTACGTTTATCTTCCACTCCCACACCCTCACTGAACCCCAACACTTTATCTTTTTCTAATCGTCTCTTCGCCGCCGGTAGTCCTCGTTGGTCTTCCAAGAGCGCCGCTCGTAGTACGTCGGCTGGACGCTCCAGATTCGACTTCAACGTTGATGAAGATGAAGATTGGGCGAGGAAGCGGAAGCGGAGGACCTGGTGGTCCGATGATGTTGCTGACGGTGGTGGTGGCTTTTTGGACGTTGATGATGATGAAGAAGAAGATGGGTTTTGGGTTCTCAAGGTATGGGAATTAAAAAGACAAGTTGAATTTGCATCACTAGAAAGCTTTCACGTTTTTTACATTTGTAGTATGTGGATAGTGAATTTAAGTAATTGGTTTTTCTAAACATTATGAATGCTTGTGATGTTGAGATGTTTACGAGGAACTGGAATTTGCTTGTAGATATGTGAATTAAGTAATTTGTTGTAGCAGCCATGAAATCTAAATTTGGTTGGAATAATAGTTAGCTTGAGCTTGATTGGTGTAGTATATGCAACTATTTCAATTGAATTCAGGTTGTTCAAGCTTTTGGTTGGATACTACCTGCTGTTGCCATATCATTGCTGCTGGGTACAGGACCGAATGCTTTTCTCATGGCATTAGCTGTTCCCCTCGGGCAGACGGCACTTTCTCTTGTGGTTGATAAGGTATGGGGAAGTACAATGAGTTCGCCAAAACCTAGACGAAGAGCCAAGGTGAGGAAGAGACCAGTTACAGCAAAAAGAAATGAGAGAAAAGGAGAAGAAACCAAGGGTGAGAGCAGAAGGGGGAGTTACCAATCATGGGTAGGAACAGATCATGATTCATTCACGAAGGGAAACAAAGAGGAGACCAGGTTTGGTGGATGGGACGAGCTAGATAAAATGAATGGTAAGGTCCCCAAGGGAACACCAGTTCGTGATGAAGATGGGCTACGGAGGAAACAGAAGTTTCAAAATAGAAATAAGCTTAGTAGTGTCAGAGACACACCATTGCTATTTAGGCTTCTGATTGCTGCTTTCCCATTCTTGGCTTCATGGACTAGGTTCCTTTTCTGATTACAATGATGGACAAATTGTAAATTACATTATGAAAAAGTCTTTAATCATTAATTAAATAATGCTCGAAATCATCTGAATATGTTCACTACAATGCGCATCTAACTCATGAATATCGAACAGATGTATACTTAATTTGTTTAGGATGGGTTGCTCATTGAACTTGAACATGGAATTGTGAAAGTTCTTTGAGCCAGTACCATAAAGATAATGTACTTGCTCTCATAGAAGCCTAGGGGTTGGGTAATCTTCTTTTGTCTACTTGTCTAAATTTAGCATGTCTTCATTACCCTCCCAGGATCCTCTGTCTCCTAATCTGTCCTATTAAATCTCAGCTATCTATCTGTGGTCGTGACTGTCTTCTATCTTGTCTCATTGAACCTCAACTATCTATTTGTAGTCTCGTGATCACAAATGAGACTACAAATGAATGACTGATATTCAATTAGACAAGGTAGAAGACAGCCAAATTCAATGGGACAGGATAGAGGATAGAGGATCTGTCCCTTTGATTATTGATTACCACATAATGCTGTGGAAGATTTGAATTTTGGTAAATTTCTTAATTTGAGAGTAAGATTCCCATTTAACTTTACCGTGTTATTTGACAATATAGTCAAAAGACATAGAAAATACGAAACGGCCCGAGTCTTTTTTTTTTTTTAATAAAAGGAAACGAGCAGTCCAAATTACATGACTTCGCGGGGAAACGGCCCGAGTCTTTAATGCCATTAAAGATTATCGTTCCATAAGAAACTTCGAACTGAACAACAAGAAACCAACTAGCTGTAACTCATCTGTTGCTGAAAAACCCCGAGAATGGAACCCTCCTCGAACTTCTCTACCATGTCACATCAATAACAAACCTTTAAACACTTGAAAAAGCCAATTACAAGCGTTGCCTTTTGATTAAATCGATTGACCAGCCAAGCAAACCGATCCTCTGTTCCGACAAGGAGTTAGCTGTCGTAACCATGTGATGGGGTCTTTAATTTACCCACCTCTCTTTTTGCTTCCAATCTTCTTCTTCTGCGTTACAATGGCAACTTTAGATCCAATCCAAGAAACCCTCCTTCAATGCCTTTCTAATCATTCCTCAGAATCCCCAACACCAATTTCTCAAGTCACATACTTCCCCAGCAACCCTTCTTACCCACCTGTTCTGCAATCTTACATTAGAAACCTCATATTCGCATCCGCATCCACCCCTAAACCTCTGTTCATTGTGACCCCAACCCACGTCTCTCACATTCAAGCTACAATCATCTGCTCAAAAATTCACGACCTTGAAGTCCGGATTCGTAGTGGCGGCCATGACTATGATGGCCTTTCGTATGTATCAAGCAAGTCATTTGTCCTTCTTGACATGTTCAATTTCAGATCAATCAGGGTAGACATAGAAAATGAAAGCGCTTGGGTCGAGTCAGGAGCTACACTGGGTGAAGTTTATTACAAGATTGCTGAAAAGAGCAATCTTTATGGATATCCAGCTGGTGTTTGCCCTACCGTGGGTGTTGGAGGTCATCTTAGTGGAGGTGGATATGGTAACTTGATGAGAAAGTACGGTTTGTCTGTTGATCATATTGTGGATGCTGTTGTGGTTGATGCAAGTGGCAGAGTTTTGGATCGAGAAGCAATGGGAGAGGATCTGTTCTGGGCTATAAGAGGTGGCGGAGGAGCTAGTTTTGGAGTCATCGTTTCATGGAAAATTAAGCTGGTTCTTGTCCCAGAAATTGTGACTGTTTTTAGGATTGAAAAAACATTGGAACAAGGAGCTTCGGACATTGTTTACCGTTGGCAATTTGTTGCTGAAAAAATAGATGAAAACCTGTTCATAAGGGTGGTATTGATTCCTGTCATTAAAGGGGGTCAGGAAACAATCAAAGCCAAATTCAATGGCTTGTTTCTTGGTACCTCAGAGAAGCTTACTGCGTTAATGGATGATCAGTTTCCTGAATTGGGTTTATCACGTAATGACTGCAAAGAAATGAGCTGGATTGAATCCGTGTTATTTTGGTCTAATTATCCGAAAGGAACATCTTTGGATGTTTTGCTTGAGAGACATTCTCAGACACAGAAGTTCTTGAAGAAGAAATCAGATTATGTGCAGGTGCCTATCTCTAAGCTTGGTCTTGATGGGTTGTGGAAGAAAATGATCCAACTACAAAAGCCAGTATTGACCTTTAATCCTTATGGGGGCAAAATGGCTCAGATTTCAGAGACAGAAACCCCCTTTCCACATAGAGCAGGCAACATTTACAAAATCCAATACTCAGTCAACTGGAAAGACGGAGGTGTTGAAGTACGGGAACGCAATTTGGAGCTAATTAGAAGGCTTTATGACTATATGACACCTTATGTGTCGAAATCACCAAGAAGTTCATATCTCAACTATAGGGATATAGATATAGGTGTGAATGGGATTGATAATGTAACTTATGAAGAAGCTAGCATTTGGGGAATCAAGTACTTTAAAGGCAATTTTGACAGATTGGTGCAAGTAAAGACAAGAGTGGATCCGGGCAATTTCTTCAGGTACGAACAGAGCATCCCATCTCTTGAAACTTCCGGGAAGAGTTGGATGGCGGAGTAGAAGCCAAAATGTGGTTCTGAAAGTTGGAAACAGGCTTCATTAGGGTCAAATTGATAAAAGAGTTAATTTATTGTTTCAACTATACATTGAAAAATCTGCTTAGACAATATAAAAACATGGATATTCAAGCTGTTGTCTCAACATGATGTGTATTTACATGTATGCATTATAACTAGAGCCAATTTGCATTTCTTATTTTATCGTTAGTCATTAATTGGGAGTATTCCTTTTCCTGTTTCGTTGTTTATTTAGATTTTAGGCTGCAATTTCATTGTTATACCTAATTTCCCTACTCTTCCATGTACAGTTATTCATTACAATTAAACCTCACGGAATGCTAAGTTGCAAGTTAGTGCAATGTACATTGAATGGGTCTATAAGTTTTTTCTTTTAAAAAAATTAAATTGAATTAATAAAAAAATTCAAAAAGTACAAGGCCTCAAACCAAGTTAAGATACAAGCAGGAAAGCCTTGTGTGCACCCTCTAAACAAAGTAAGTGAGCCAATAAAATCAAAGCATTAATTTAATACAATTAACTTCTTTTCAGTAGTATCTTTTTGGTTTGACTAATCAAAACAAAATGCTGAAAGAGAAAAGATTTTTTCTACAAGCTTCAAGATTAAGACGTGGTCAATTACTTATTCAAATTGAATACATACACTTAAGTGTATATTATTTGTCATTTGACTAAGTCAAATACTTAGTAATTAAGTCGTATGTTTAGTTGCATAGGAGTTGTATTTTGCTAGGATTCTTGGTATGTATATGTTAGTTGCTAGCTAGAAAGTTTTTACTCAACTCATGTACTAACCTCTTCTGTAACATTATATATAGAGTTTTGGATTTCCTTTGCAAAATTATGTGTGTGCAAGCAAAAAAGGTGTCTAGAGAGAGAATTGATAATTAGAAAATAAATCGACTCTAACAAGTTGATTGTGTTGTAAAAGACTATAACAAAAGCCAAGATTAATAAGAGTGTTGTTTCTTAGATTATCAAAGTTCTTTGTTGAGTGTTTTGTATTTACTCCACTCCATACAGTTGCTTTGGAAAATTATTGCTTGAAATTTCCCCACATTTGGTATCAAAGCTAAGGGTTCATGATGGGTCAAATATGGGAGGAGAGAATCAACAACAAATACAATTGATATAGACAAAACAAATTCTTCCACAGGTGCAGCAGGTGCAATCAACAAATTTCAAATTTGATGGAAAATATAATTTTCCAATGTCAAAACATATGATGGAATTATGTTTGAGTAGTAGTGATTATGGAGAGATCTTGGAAAAAGATTTTGATAATAAAAAAGAAGCAACATCAGTTGCAAAAAGATAGTAAGTGGATCATAATTGTTCACTCAACAAAAAAGCTTTGTTCCTAATTTGTCAATCAATTGAGTTCGTAGTTCTTGAAAAAAAATTTCATGTTAAAACATGAAAGGAGGCTTGGAAGATTTTAATAAATATATATGAAGGTGCAAATCCATGAAATGAACATGATTACAAGAACTAAAAAGACAGTTTGAGTTAATGGAGCAACCTCATGATGAAAGTATTTGTGATTATTTTTCACGAATTAATAAGTTGTTAAACAAGATGAAAAACAATGGTGACAAAATTGCAAAGAAGGAAATCATAGAGAAAATCATGCGCACTTTAACAAATCGATATGATTATGTGGTGTCTGCCATTAAAGAGTCAAAAGATCTTAACAGGATGACACTAAATGATCTTCAAGCATCATTAGGTTCACGTGAAATGTGAATGAATGAAAGAATAAGTAGCATAATTAAGCAAGCTTTAAAAGCTCAATCAAATTTAAAGAAGACAAAGTTTATAACAAAAACATAGTACAACCAAGGAAGTCAAACTTCAAGAAATGAGGGAGGAAGGAACTTCAAAGTCAGTTCCAATCAAAGAACAAGATGTAGCCCATTTTAAAATAAAACAACTATGTAGTGCTATAAATGCAAAAAGCATAGGTATCTTTAGTACCAGTGCAAGTAACATATTCAATGCCATAATTGTAAGAAAGATGGTCACTGTAGTGGTGAATGTCATCCTAAAGCAGAAAATGATTGAAAGAATTACACTAAAGTGGCTGAAAAAGATTTTTTACAATACAAAAATTATGCCAGTGACTAGTTAAAAAATTATTAATAATGATGACTATAAATGGTTGTTAGACACTGGTTGTAGTAATCATCTAAATGGAAAAAATGAAGATGTCAACAATTGAAGTTGTAGAAAAAGGAAAGATTGCCATCAAACTTAAGGATGGATTATTGAATTTTATTTTTGATTTATTTTATTCACCAAGTATTTGTTAAAATCTTTTAAGCATGGAACAATTGGCAGAGAAAGGTTATGATTTGCATTTTAAAAAGCAAGGATGCACAATTAGAGATGTAGGGATGGGCTTAATAGCAAAAACGAAGATGTAAAGAAATCGTTTATTTATGATAAATGTCAAGTGTGATACCTCCTTGTGATGCAATATTGTAATTATCGATGAAACTTGGTTTAGCACATGCAACTTGGGCACTTCAACTTTGGAAGCATCAAATTCTTAGCAAAAAAATGTGCTGCTAGCTTACCTATCATTAAACTTCCTGACTAAGTATGTGAAGCTTGCATTATGGGAAAGAAACATCAAGATCCATTTGTTAAAGAACGTGCATTGAGAGTTAAGAGTCTACTTGAGCTAGTGCATTTAGATTTGCGCTATATGGATGTTCCTTTAGTTAGAAGTAATAAATACTTTATTACCCCTATTGATGATTTCAGTATAAAGACATAGGCTTATGTCTTAAAGCAAAAATCTAAAGCATGTGGGAAACTCAAGATTTTTGTAGAATACATCGAAAAACAAAGTGGCCATGCTTTTAAAGTTTTAACAACTGATAGAGGTACATAGTACATTGTTTATGATGATTTCTTAAGGGAGAAAGGAATTAAACATCAACTAACAAATAGATATACTCGTTAACAACATCGAGTAGTGGAAAGGAAAAATAGAACTATAATAGATATGGTAAGAAGTATGTTGCATTGTAAAAAGGTGCGTAAAATTTTTTGGGCAGAAGTTATGACATATGCTATTTATATTTTGAACAGGTGTCCAATAAAAAGTGTTCATGATAAAACACCAAAAGAAACATGGAGCAGATGAAAACCAAACCTCAGTCACTTGAGGGTGTTCGGTTGTATTGTATATGCACATGTACTTAGAGAATTGAGAAAGAAACTTGATGACAAGGTAGAAAAATGCATTTTTATTGTCTATAGTTAAGAATCAAAGGGTTACAAGGCATACAATCAAATCACTCAAAAGGAATTATTAGTCAAGTTGTTACATTTGATGAAGATAGAGTATGAGATTGGTTAGACAATGAAAAAGGATCATCATCAGTACTAGTGATAGTAATTAATGAAGTGAAACCACTTCATCAAAGAATTGAGCTCGCTTCTAGTAATGAACTAACTTCAACAGAAAGATATGAGGAGTCAACAATGCCTCCAACATCACCATATCCACAATAAGAGTGTAGTATGCCTACATATTTGCAAGATTGTGAAATTGGTAAAGATGATGATCCTAATAATGATAATAAAGATTTTATCTACTATGCTTTCTTTGTAGATTGTGATCCATTAACATATGAGAAAGAAATTAGCAAAGATTGTTGGATTAAAGTAATGGATGAAGAAATTAAAGCAATTGAGAAAAACAATACATGGGAGTTAATTACTCTCCCAAAACTACAAGCTTCAAGATTAAGACTTGGTTAATTACTTATTCAAATTGAATACATACACTTAGGTGTATATTATTTGTCATTTGACTAAGTCAAATACTTAACAATTAAGTGATATGCTTAGTTGTATAGAGTTGTATTTTGCTAGGATTCTTGGTTTGTATGTGATGTCATTAGCTAGAAAATTCTTGCTTAAATAATTTGCTATGCTCCTTTGTAACACTATATGTAGAGGTTTGAGTTTTCTTTGTAAAAGTATATATGTAAGCAAAAAAGGTATCTAGAGAGAGAATTGAGAGTTAGAAAATAAATCAACTCTAAAGAGTTAATTGTGTTGTAAAAGGATATAACAAAAGCCAAGATTAATAAGAGTGTTGTTTCTTAGATTATTAAAGTTCTTTGTTGAGTTTTTTTATATATTTATTCCATTCCGTACAATTATTTCGGGAAACTATTGCTTGAAATTTCCCTACAGTATCACGCCTGAATAAGCCATATTAATACTACCTAAACTTGTACTAATAACCTCTTAGGTGTTTAGAATGATAAGGACGTATTAGTATCTTCTTAGAGGTAGTTATCTCAGGTGTAGATCATCTCCAAGTGTGTAAGTTTCTTTTCAAGGGAGAAGAAATCCAATACTTACAATACTTATGCTTAATTCTTAGTTACAACTAAAGATAGTTGAAGAATACTACATTTGGTTAATAGACACTCGTGTCAATTACTAATCATATATTTGAATTCTTGACTTATAATGTTCCTTATCCCCAAGATTTGGTTAAGGGTATAGGAATTCTTAGTTTCAAATTCCGAAAACTCATGTCCTTTATATGAAGAGAGTGCATCCATAATAATCTAAATTAATTCCTTCTGTTTTTTTGTTGCTTTTATTTTTATTTTATTGCTTTTATTAATTTATCTTCTTCTATTTCTTTTGATTGAGTAATAATATTTTAGTTTTCCACTTTCTTGTTCTATGTTGTGCTTTTTACTTTAAATTTGTTACATGGTATGAAAGTCAAGTTGCAATTGTGTTATTACTATTATAGGAAGATGAATAGTGGAAGCCATTCTAGACAAGATTATTGGAAAAAAATTATAATTATTAAAAGTTGTGCATGGAAGCTTATCTATAATGGTAAGATATATAAGATTTGATTTTTTATGATGAAATGATAATTCTAACCTCTCTACTAATTAGGGTAAGGCTATGTACTACTGAATCTTTACAGACCCTATGTATCAACAATATTTTCACTGAGTTGTTAAAAATGACAATTCTAGTGAGTACTCCTTAAAATGTTAAGCTAAGGTGGAAGTGGAAGATCAAGTGTGGAAATTTTTTATTTATTTTGTAAACATTCATCAACAATAAATACATTGAGTGTGTTCATGATCCATCATCACTGGAAAAAATTTGGTGGATTCTTGAAATGTTGTTTCTTAAGAAAAATACAACTTGGTTACAAAATCTTAAGAGTGAATTAGTTGTGATAACTTAAGGTAATCTTTCAATTGCAACTATTTTTTAAAAGTTAAGACTTTGCATTTTGAAATTTCAAGGCTAGAAATAGAGAAGCATGTGAGCTATACCCATTTACGTTACTATCTTATTTGTGGTTTGTGAAAATAGTTTATACAGTTTATTATCTTAATAAAAGGGTGGGCAACTCAACCTTCAATCATTAAGATTTCTGCTTTGAAAAGTACAATTCTCTTTCTCATATAGATGATGTACTTTATTGAAGTGATAAAGATAAAAAGTTCCTCCTCGAGATGTTTTGTAGGTGATCAGAACAATTTCAAAATGGGGAATAGATTTAAGGGAAACCTAAAAACATTTCATTGATATGTGAAAAGCTAGGACACATTAAACATAATTCTCTAATGCATGCGTTGTCTGATCAATGTGGCAAATTAGGCCATATCCAAATAAATTATTATGTCAAATTACATTTAACAAGAGCAAGTTGCACATGAAAGTGGTGGGAGTGAGGAACCAAATTGGAAGTAGTGTTTATCTATCAAAACTATTAATCAACCAATAGTTGTAGCTTTTATCGTGCACCAACACATCTACATATCTCAACACAATCTTTCGCTATAAGTACTAGGGTAGAGTTACTCTTCTATTTTATTAATAAATTAAGTTTTAATATACTTTTATGATATTGTAATATGTCAAATTATTATCACTTTAATAATAATTTTTAGAGATTTCGAAAATAATTTAAAGAGAAAATAATAAAAATATTTATGACAATTTTCTTAAAACAGACGGAAATTTATGAAATGATAAAAATAGTTTTTTTTTTAACTTTTATAAAATTGTCATTTATAATCATGTAATCAATGTGATCTTGCAATTTATAGTATTTTCTTGATAGCATTAAATATTAATATGTTTAATTACTGCTAAAGATGAAGCATATCCAGTAATCTCGTAAACTCTATAATCACATTTGTATTGCAAGGGATTCTTTTAAAAGAATACCAAATTATCCTCTTTTTGGGCATTGAGTTTACAATTTAATTCTCACGGTAAGGACCAAGTCAATCAAAGAAAGCCTAATCGGTGGGTGGGTTGACTTTTGTCGTCAATGGTTGTGTGGTAGCTGATGCAACTTTCGTAGATGTCGTATTCTCAAGTCAACCGTTGACGACCGATCGCATTAGGTTACTTTTTAAAAAAGAGGAGATAAAATTAACTCATTTCTTTTTCGAAAAACCGCTCATTGGTGCTCAATCTCACATTAATAGGTTTTCGCGAATTGTTTATTTAAAATTATACCGTTATTTATAGACATGTGTATTAAAAAAATAACAAATAAAGTGACTGATTTGTTATTTATGCAGAACATTCTGATATCGGTATTACGTATTTTGATATTATACTTATCACGTGGCAATATATTCTATTCGAGAATATGTCGAAAATTTGTTTTCTCAGTTTTGTTTTATAATCTATTTTGTTAGTTTTCCTTTAATTAAAAAAAAAGAGGATTTAATTTTCAATTTTTGCTAAAATTAATATTTATTTACCAAATGAGATGAAGGTTTTCACCAGTCAAACGTTTAAGGCTGCCCTTGCAGGCCTCGTCCACACAACCCAAAAAACATCTTCCACGAGACTTTTCTTGTCACGTTGGAAAATTCGAGGCTTGAGGTTCTAGACCAACTGGTACTAATCTTCCACCGCGCTTTCTCCGCATTCGATAATGGCACCATAATCACAGTTCGTACATTATTTATACTCACTTCGCGTAACACAATTCACAAAACATTCTCTTTGTTTTTTGGGCAAACCAAGGGAAATGAAACAACAACAGCACACGCTGATTCATTTTTTAATTCTTCTGTGTCTCTACTGCTCTAGTTCATGGGCTGCCTCCGACGGTTCGGTGTATGAATCATTTCTTAATTGCTTGAAAGACAACACAAGCCCTCGAGACCAGATCTCAAGCCTCGTCTACGCCCAAACCAACACATCCTACACTTCAATCCTCCGAGCCTATATTAGGAACGCACGTTTTAACGTCTCCTCAACTTCCAAGCCTCTTATTATCGTAACCCCTACACAGATATCCCATGTTCAAGCTTCTGTTATCTGCGCCAAGAAAGTTGGTTACCAACTCAAAATTCGCAGTGGTGGACATGACTATGAGGGAATTTCCTATGTCTCAGACACACCCTTTTTCATTCTTGATATGTTTAATCTAAGGTCAATCCAGATCAACGTAGAAGACGAGTCTGGTTGGGTCCAGGCTGGTGCTACACTCGGTGAACTGTATTACAGGATATGGCAGAGTAGTAAAGTTCACGGCTTTCCTGCTGGAGTCTGCCCAACGGTTGGTGTTGGTGGGCATTTCAGTGGCGGTGGTTATGGTAACTTGTTGAGAAAGTACGGTCTGTCGGTGGATAATGTTGTTGATGCTCAGATAGTTGATGTTAATGGCAAGCTTCTTGACAGAAAGGCCATGGGGGAGGATCTTTTTTGGGCTATTCGTGGTGGTGGAGGAGCGAGTTTTGGTGTTATAATATCGTATAAGATCAAACTTGTTCCTGTTCCCGAGACAGTTACTGTCTTTAGAGTGGAAAGGTACGTTGACGAAGGTAATGCCACTGATGTTGCATATAAGTGGCAGTTGTTTGCTCCGAAAACAGACGAGAATCTGTTCTTGAGGATGCTAATACAGCCAGTGACATCCAAGATTAGCAAAGGTCAGAGGACTATTAGAGTATCAGTTCTTGCTGAATATTTAGGCAAGGCTGATAGTCTTCTTGCTTTGTTTGGAGAAAAATTTCCTGAATTGGGTCTGAAAAAGGAGGATTGTATTGAGACGAGCTGGATTCAGTCTGTGTTATGGTGGGATAGTGATGAAGAATTAACATCTTCTCCTGAGATACTCTTGGACAGAAATCCTAACGATGCCAAATTCTTGAAAAGGAAATCTGATTACGTTCAAAGTCCCATATCTAAAGATGGTTTGGAGTGGTTATGGAAGAGGATGATTGAGTTGGGGAAAACAGGTTTGGTCTTCAATGCTTATGGTGGGAAGATGGATCAGATCCCTGCTTCAGATACTCCATTTCCACACAGAGCTGGGAATTTATATAAGATTCAGTACTCAGTGAACTGGGAGGAACCTGGAAGTGAAGCAGACAAAAACTATATCACTCAGATAAGGAGGCTTTACAGTTACACGACTCCATTTGTGTCCAAGAACCCAAGGAGTGCATTTTTGAACTACAGGGATCTGGATATAGGGGTTATGAGTCCAGGCACTAACAGCTACGATGAAGGCAAAGTTTACGGATACAAGTATTTCAATGGTAATTTTGACAGGTTGGTTAAAGTGAAAACTGCAGTTGATCCAGAGAATTTCTTCAGGAATGAGCAGAGTATACCTACTCAATCAAGCAAGGCATAGAAGAAGATTAGTAGCTAATAGTGATTGTAGACAACACAGTAGGCATGTGAAAGTAGAAAAAATTATATGTATGATTGCCTCTTGCCATGGTGGTAAGGTAAATCAATTAGCCATTGCTTATCTTCCCTGTTCTTTGACTTCTCAAAGCGCTCAATGTGCAACTTGTCTTCCTGTTGTTCACTAGTTTGCTCGGTCTATAAAATGGCTTGAAGCCTATCCCAGATACATCCAAGTGTTACTAACAGTTCGGCTCATTTAAAAAATTGTCAAACAAATTGTCCACACGCTTTAGAGTAAAGTACTAGATGTTGAATCATTCATCCACAGCCCACATGGTTGGTCCCCAAACATTGTTATCAATGGCTGCTGTCGACTGTACGGCTACCTACCACTGCTATGGTAATGCTGTTACTTTTTCTTTGTGGGACAAGCATTGAAGTTATCATAATCTAAATCATAGCACAATGATTGGAAACAAAAGAGGTTTAACCACTTCCCAAGTAACATCAAGTATGTAATCTATGAAACAGTAAATAGATAGATTATCAGGATACAATTAGCAAACACTGCTAAAGCCAAGAAATTGTTAGGATGAGGCAAAATCTGATCAAACAAATGTCCAAACTGTGTAAAAGCTTTCGTTTCTTTATTGTGTTGTTTTCCAATGTCTAATGGAAGTGTCCATGGGCAGCTCCGAGTCCGTAACAAACTAAAGTAACTCTGTGTAAATAATTTTGTTTATATACTATATAAATATGAGGATGAGATTAATTGCCACAGGGTTAGAATTGGTTAACAAAAATAGAAAATCTAGTCTCATATCACAAAATCTGGCATAACATAATAGTAAATTTCATGACTTCCTGCTGGGATCTTTTCTACTATCGGTGTTGGTGCACATTCGTGAGTATTTATAACAAAACACATTCAATTATCTGATTAATTTTTAGTTATTATTATTAAATTTTTTTATTTTTTATTATTTATATCAAACAAATATCTTAAAATCCGATAAATAAAATTAAAGAATCTAAAATTTAATTAAACGAGATTTCATTATCTATTGAAGAATTTGAAGTTTAATTGAAAATGGATGATTATATAAAAATTAATCAATTAATTTTAATTTATAAAATAAATTAATGTACAAAAATCAATCGATATTGATGAATAAATTAATCGATTTTAATAATAAGAGTTATTAAAGAAAATCGAATCGGAAATTAAAAACTAAAGTTGACTGATTTAAGGTTTTCACAATTGAACCAGTCGAATCGATTCAATTTTCTAATCATTAACTTATATTAATAATAATCACTAATAATCACCAAAATTGATAATACAACTTTTTTTATTGATAAATTGTTACCTTTTAATGGGTCGTGTTGTTGATACTCAAATAGTTACATAATGTTAAATTGTTAATGACCAACTTCTTATTGAGAAGAGGAACTTTTATTTACTATTCGTGTTTTTGTTGTTATAATGCTGTGAGGAATAATGATTTTGATCCCAAATAAGTGATATTAATGACAAGTTTAGTTAGAGAGAAGTGGAATAGGAAGGCAGAGTTATGATTTTTATAAAGTAGATACTAATTAATATCGGTCAATAGTACCGATCAAGAAATGGTATAAAAATGAGTTATTATATTGGGCTACTATTTCAAAATGTATCAAAACTTTATAGAGTATATTAGTCGGTACAGTAAATATCAAAAGATTAAAATATTACATTAACAAAATTATTCATATCCTCAAATTATATTAGGGTTTGGTGACGACCTCAAATACATTTAGACAAGTTTTTTTTTGGGAAACGGAATGATGTATTACTATAGTACTAACTATTTACAAAATATCAATGAGTTCTAGGCATGAGCCTACAAAAATATTACAAAAGGGGAGAGGGCATTAGAGATTTAACATAAACAACGTACAAAAGTTGCTAAGAAAAAGTTAAAGCAGCCATTGAGTCTTCATGTCTATGGATAAAGAGTGTTCTACATTTTTGGTGAGGATATACTCTCGAATCATGTTGTCCGTAAGCCTATATTTGTCATCCTTCTTCTTCGAGAATCGTCAAGTGTTTCTTTCCTTTCGAATACAATAGAGCGAGATGGTGAAAACAGCCTTGAGAAGGGAGGAATTAGGCTGACCTTCTTTGTGTTACTAATTATCCAGTTTAGAATATGCTCCCAACTGTAGTTGCAAAGAGGAATAAATTGCAATTACAAGATTCGACTCCATATTGACTTAGAGTAGCAACAGTTGAAGAATAAATGATCCCTATCCTCCTTTACTCTATTACATAGGAGGAAAGTGGTGTCCACCTCTCCTCACCATTGACTTTTAGTTTGGAGCCTATTTTTGATGGCCATCTAAGCAATGAAAGAAGATTGGACCAAGGAGCCCTTGCGTGATTCGGAGAAAATAATTGGTGGCAAGACGGATTAGTGAATTGACCACTCGAGTGAAGTTTCCAAGAAATAACATCTTCACGATTAGTATTTTGAAGCAAAGGAGAATACCACAGAAAAGAATGGAAGCCTCAGTATTGTCCTTGTCATTCATTAACAATCAGGGTAGAAAACTTTAGGTTAAGTGGTAATTTATATGGGAACCTTTGTAGATTTGAAAGTTGGATAAGGGGACTTATATCAGACAAATTGTCGTACCATAACTATGTCTTCCATTACCGAGCTTATGCTTAATATAAGGACAAATGATATCCCTCAATTTCATCATCTAACTTAGAATCCATGAACCTTCCTTTGAAAATTGACCTGCCAGAAGTTAATATCCTTCAAATAGTATTTATGGATCCATTTTGTCCATACGACATTTTGATCCATATACAATCTCCAAAATCTTTTACACATTAATACATTTTACATCTTGGTAATAGACATAATCCCGAGTCCTCCAAATTGTTTAGAGGTTGTGACCTCACTCCATTTAACTCTAGCTTATTTAGAATTCCCTACTGTTCAAGACCAAAGGAAAGATTTCATAATCCTATTTATCTCCTTAATAGCCTTTCTAGGTAAAGCTATGTGTAAAGTCCAATGAATATGCAAACTGTCCAGGACCAAAATTATAAGAGTGGCTCTAGCTGCTTATGAAATGAAACAATTATGCCATGCCAATACTTTCGATTTCACCTTTTCAATGATTGGTAAGCAGTCCCGCAACTTAGGCTTAGAAGACATGATAAGGACTCCCAGATATTAAAAAGGGGTGGGGCTTATAATAAGGTTGGAACTACTTCTAAGTTCATCCAAATTTCACACATATTTTGAAAAAATAAAACCGCTTTTATTAGAATTTAGTTTCAATCTAGACCAGTCCCCAAAGAGTATTAACAGATTCATAATTCAATGTAAAGAAGAAGAGTCACCACCACATAATATAAGCAGATCATCAACATATAACAAATGGGTAAGGTTAAATTCCTTGCATCGATAATGGAATTTAAAACCCCCATTACAATGGATTAGCTTACTCAATAATCAGGAGAGCACTTCTATAGCAAGAGTAAACAGATGAGGAGATAAGAGATCTCTTTGTCTGATTCCTTTGGCAGGTTTAAAAGGAGTAGAAGGGATGCCATTTACCAAAATACTTAGAGAAGGGGTAGTAACACAGGACATGATCTATTGTATAAACTTCTATAATAGATGAAGTGCTTCAAGACATAACTGAATAAATTCCCAATTTACTAAATCAAAAGCTTTAAAGAAGTCTATCTTGAGTAAGCAACTATTAATCTATTTTCCCGTATGATAATCTTTGAGCAATTCTTGCATGAGCTATTAATTATTACCAATATATCTATCAGTCATAAAAGCTCCTTACGCAAGATTAACAAAGTTTGATAAAACCAGTTTAAATTTTTCAGTGAGAAGCTCAAAGATTACCTTATATATGGTATTGCAACAAGAAATAGGAAGATTGTCATGTATTGTACATGGATGAAGCTTTTTAGGAACTAGACAAATATAGGTAGGATTGATTTCTTTTAGCACTTTTCCAAACAAAGAATTCCAGGACAACCTCAGTGAAAAATTGCCTTGTAATGTCCTATGTTTGGGTCCAAGTGACTTAGACATATGCAGGCTAAAGAGAACACATTTGATATCAAGAGTTGTAATAGGAGCCAGTAGAGAATCCTTAATGTTTTGCTCAAAATAAAAATAAAAAAGTTAAAGTATATTGTGGCTCGTTAAGTTTATATAATTGATATGTGATTAAATATTGCTTCATTTGGTGTACTAGACTTAGTGATTAATGTCTTAGAAATGCTTAGGATACTCACTTTAGCTCATATTTGATCTTAGGTTCATTTCAGAAGTAAAGAAGCTAAAGTGACCTGAAAGCATGTCCATTGAAGCCATCTTCTCAATTTCCATATTCTATTGATTCATGGAGCATGAAGAAGAAGAGGATTGAAAGAAGAAGAGGCAATATAGAATGTTAAGTGAAGAAAAAAGAAAGAAGAAGTCTCATGGCATATATTGGGTTACATGGGTTTGAGAAATTTCTCATACTTATGCAGTACCTCTCACAACCGTGAGAGGACCATGCATGGCTTAAGATGCTCTCACACCACCGAGAGTTAACCAACAAGAGTGAGGAAGACAGATGTCTCTGTTAATGCCAAGTGTCCCTTAGTTTAAACCTAAAATTTACTACATAAGGAAACGTATGTGACGACGAATAGGACATGGGGGACAAACCTAGATGAAAAAACTTTTCTCTTATTTTCTTCATTCTTTAATACTGAAAGCAGGGGTGGAGAGGATGGTCGATGGTGAGAGCGTGAAGATGGAGATGGAAGGCTAACTTTCCTAACACTGGTTTAGAGGTGCAATCAAGGTCGAGGAGCACATTAAGCAGATTGTTATTGTTGTTGTGTATCGCTTTCTTTACCTCTTTTCAAATTGTTTACATTATCTTGTATTGATTGATTTCATATTGTATGAGAATGATTTTAATGCTCTATTGAGTCTTTTTCATGAAAACCTATAGCTAGAACTTGAATGCAATACAGAATAGTTGTGTTAAAGGTCATATGTTGAAAATAACAGTATTAAATCATTAGAGGTAGCATAACATAAGTTAAATAATTCGAGCTTGTGAGATTGTTGCTTAGATTGGTCCGTTTTTCTCACTTGTAATGCGGTTGTCTAGATAAACTTAGAGAGCTTGTTTTAGATTTCCTGATAGGTAGGGTTAATTAATGAGCTCTTCTTGATTAATTACGACATAAGAAAAAATCAGAATTAGTAGAGCTTATTTTTAGTTCACGACTAATAGTCTTAAGAGAGGTGTAAAGGCAATAATTCAACGACATCTGTGAAGTAGTGCTTAGGCTGAGATTAAATCAAAGAACTGGATTTCAACTTATTCATCAATTTTATCACTTTGCTACTACTTAATTTGGTTTGTTTTTATAGATTTAATTTTACTTTGTTTTCTCATTTGCTTCAAACCAAAAACTCCCATGTTTTACTCATACAAATAATTTAGGAAAGTAATTGGAATTAATCTCTGTGAGATCGACCTAGACTTACTGCTAGTTATAGTTTTAGTCTAGTTATTTTAGTAATGTTACGACGTTCGACCAACTTTGGCGTCATTGTCGGGGATTACTATCCTTTGGGTTTTTGAGTTGATTTGTTTTGTTTTATTTTATTTTGTTATTGTTATTGTTATTGTTATTTTTTTAGCTTCTTTTCTTATTTGGTTTGTTATAGTGTTTGACATTATCTTGTCACACTGGTGAATTGAAATTTGATCCAGAACTTGAAAGAACGTTACACAGAGTGAGAAGAGAAGTTGCACAAAGTTGCGAGAATCCATCATCATCTGAAAAAAAACTTAACTCTTCACTAGGAATTTAAATAGCTTTAGATTTACTTTCTGATTCTTCTAGTGATTCCATTTCTGATATTGCTTCTAACATTGCTGAGCAAAATAATGATAATACTTTTAAATAGTTGGATGCCCCTTATTTTAATCATCAACCATTGCACTTTGATTTCCTACTATTGATGTTGCTTTTGAGCTTAAATCTAGCCTAATTCATCTTTTTCCTACTTTTCATGGTATGCTAGGTAAAGTTCCTCACAAGCATCTTAAGGAGTTCCACATGGTATGTTCTAATATAAAGCCAATTGAGGTACAAGAAGAGCATATCAAATTGAGGGCATTTCCATTCTCATTGGGAGACACTACCAAGGATTGGGCTTGTTACTTGCCCTATGAATCAATTACCACTTGGAATTTGGGAAAAATACTTTCCTGCATCTCAAGCTATGAATATTAGGAAGGAGATATGTACAATTTGACAACATCATGGGAAAACATCATTCATTTTTCTTAAGTCACTTAATTCCTAATGTAGATCAATTTCACTTATCAGTAACATCTCCAATCAATTTTGGCCTTTGACCATCTTTAGCCCTATTCTTCCAAATAAAGAGGCAGATGACTCTTTTTGTTGTATAATGCCCCATACAATATTCTAATGACGTCACTGCGATAATGATTGTTATGTTTAAAGTCAATCAAATCTGTACATTGATCTCATATTCTTATGAACTCCAAAATATAAGCTTTAAGCATATCTCTGATAGTTAAGACCATCGTCAAATTCAAATATTCAGCCACTTGATTCTAAATTCTTAGTCGCTAAATGTCGTTTCGGCGCATTCTTACTAGGATTTATATCATAGGTTGTTATTTGTGCTTTATCGAGTAATTTCTTTGCTCAATCTTCTTTATCGGGTATACATAATTCTCATTTCGATCACAAAGCATCATTTTCCAATTCAAACTCGAAATTCAGATCTGTTTTCAATTCCTCAGTAAGATTCACAATTTCTGAATCCTTAATTTGAGCTTTGTTAATCCTTCCATGTTACATTGATCTTCAATTCCATAGCAATTAGTACTTTGATTTGCCCAAACTTTAGCTCCACATTCTATGCTCCTTTTTGCATTAGATCTGATAACCTCAATATCTGAACTCATGCTTTACTACTATTGGGATTTCTGCTTAATGTATCAGATACAACACTAAGTTTGCTAGGAAATGCTTTAGTACTTCTATCCATTGTCTCAGTCTCATATTCATATACGATACTGAGACAATGGACAGAAGT
>JANJEY010000007.1:2197087-2209074 GCA_024703695.1 Erythroxylum cataractarum | reverse complement strand
GTTTTCCGCATATGTTATAATGTGTATGTGTGTGTGTATGCGTTAAAAAAAATTTATACTGAGTTTTTGGACTGAGTGATGTAGCACGTCACCCTCGCGGGGCACGGACTCGGATATCACCATCGATGTCAGGTTCGGGTTTTGCGGGAGTGGGGTGTTACACCTAAGATTAACAAGCTTTATTTGAATATCAAGAGTCTGCAGGGGACAATAGAGGACCTTCCTTCATGAACTCGGCTGGTGGGGTAGTAGATCTGGAGGAGGTAAGCAAAATGCAATCGAATACCGACAGGTGAGTCAAATTCCTTCTAATCTTCATTTCTCTCCTTCTTTCATGAGTAGGTAAATTTGAAAATCTGCTTGAGTTGCTCAGGAAATAGACATGCATGAGTAGCACTATTTTCTTTACTATATCCTAAGTTGTGTGACCCATTGTAAGAAGTCCGTAATCTATGAGTAAACATTAAGGACTATATTCTCCAAGGGAGAGCCAGTCCTCTACTACAATGTAGTTCCAACTGATTTATAATCAGTTGTTCCCTAATATTTGTAGTAGAGAATTCTGTAAGAGAGAGTAAAGTGTTAGATCTCCCTTTAAACCTTCGATTGTTTCTCTCATTCCAAATTGCTTGAAGACAAGTTGCAACTACGGCCATAAGTATTTCCTTATCACATTTAGAGATATGCAGTAGACATATCTCTAGTAAGATATTTGTAAGACTATAATTACCAATACCAGGGGCATATAGACTAGAGATTCTAATCCACTTCTCTTTAGAGAAACCACACTAGAAGAAAAGATGATCTTTAGTCTCCTCCTCTAGGTTGCAAATAATACAAAGCTTATAAGAGGATAGGAATTTCACTCTATCCATAGTGCTAAGCTTATTCAACATGGCTTGCTAAAGGAAAAAGTTGGCATTCAGTTTGAGAACCTTGCTCCAAATCTGGGAACACCACCCTATTCTTGTAACTACTGCATCCATCAACCTTTTTAGCTTTCCTATTAGTGATTTTTAATATAGTTACCCCATTTTATTGTTATATATCATTCTCCTCGAGGCTTCTGTATTAAGGAGTGGGCAAAAGTCTTAGTTCTTATGAGGAAAGCAACCAATTGTCATTTCTAATTATTTCATGAAGCTTAACTTTCTTAGAGAACCTTCCCACTAACGATCTTGCCAACTAATTTTAAATTAAAGCCCCTTGACCTATCCAGTTATCATACTATAGTGTGATTCTATCTCCTACCCCAATTTGACAAGTAATATCCTACTGAACTTCTTCCCTCAATATGAGAATTTGGTTGAAGAACCAAGAGTAATTGTCTTTAATTATTAGAGCCCAAAAACTCTCACCCTTTAATATGTATATGTGAATCCATTTGATCCATAACGATTGTTTTTTACTTACGATTCTCCAAATTCTCTTGTTGATAAGAAATATGTTGTTCTTGTTGGTTGACTCAAAACCTAACCCACTTGCCTCCTTTGGTTGACAAATATGCTTCCAATTCACTTTTGCAATTCCTTTCTCACCTTTTCCTTTACCCCATAGAAACTACTTCATGAGTTTTCTACAGTTTTAATAAGTCATTTAAAGAGGAAGATGTAAGAGCACCATTAAATTTGCATTGACATAATTATTGACTTCAAAAGCTAAAGTTTACCTCTATAGGACAGGGTTCTATTAGTCTAAAACTCTATTCTTTTCTGAATTTTTTTTATTAAAGGAATACATTCACATAATCTTAATCTCTTGGATAACATAGGAATGCCCAGATACAAAAGAGGAGGGTCTTGCTTTTCTATGCCAATAGCTTACGATAAAGAATTTGAGTGAGCAACACTTTTGGATAGTAAGAAGTAACTTTTGTGAAAGTTGATACTTAATCCAGACAGCTCCTTAAAGTATGGATAGTACTCATCAGTAGAGAAATTGAATGAGCATTTTCCCTACTTAGAAGAATAAGGTCATCTGCAAAACATAAGCTAGTTAGTGAAAGCTTCTTACGTTTGGAATGACATCTGAAGTTAGAGTCAATTGAAGTATTGTATTATGTTTCAATATAAGGGTGATAACCTTTATGCAAATAAAGAATAGGTGAGGAAAAAGAGGATCCCCTTGCCTAAGTTCTTTTTTTTTTCCTTTTAAACATCTCTGTGGTGCTTCCATTAATCAATATTCCATATGAGGCAGTAATAATGCATTCTTGAATCCATTTGATAAACTTATGAGGAAATTTTATAACCTCCATAGTTTGTAGCAAGAATCTCCAGTTAACATTATTAACAGCTTTTTGTAGATCCACTTTAATAGTACAGTTTTGAAGGCTTCTACTTCAAGAGTATTCTTTCAAAAACTCCTGCAATAAAAGGATATTACCCCTAGAGTGTCTACTACTTATAAAAGCACTTTGATTTTCACTGATGAGTAAGTGAAGAACATCCTTCAACCTATTTTCCAAAATCTTGACGATAATCTTATAGAGGAAATTAGTACATGATATAAGTATGAAATCACTCCAAGTGGCTGGGTTAGAACTCTTAGGGATAAAACCAAAAAAAGCTCTTATTAATCTCCTTAATAAAGACACCATATTGGAAAAACTCCTGTACAACATCTTTAACGAATCTCCCTATGTTACTCCAAGTTTTTTAATAGAAAAGACCATTCAAGCCATCTGGACTCGAGGTCTTAGAGCCACTTATATTAAAATTCTTTATTTCCTAATCCGTGACAGGTCTAATTAACAAAGAAGCTTCCTGTTCGGGAATCTTGGCTGTGACAAATTGCCTAAGATCCACTTCAATACCTATCGAATGACCATATATGTCTAAAAGATTTTGATAAAATTCCTAGCTTCCTTTACAATTTTGTCTAGGCCAAATAAAATTTCCCATAATTTGGATTTTATGGAGGTGATTATGTTGACATTTCTTCTAGATGTCACTGAATTGAAGAAAATTTTTTATATATATGTCCCCATCCTTAATCCAATTAATTATGGCTCTCTGCTTCAATAAAGAACAATGATTATCTACTATTTGCAATTAGGTCTTAAGGGCTTCCCTTCAACTATAGGTAATGTATAATTAGTAAGGTTAGTTGCCAAAGATTTCTAAATTACCTGATTTTATGGAGGTGATTCTGTTGACATTTTTTTTAGTTGTCACTGAATTAAAGAAAAATTTTGTACATTTATCCCCATCCTTAATCCAATTAATTATGGCTCTCTACTTCAATAAAGAACAATGATTATCCACTATTTGCAAGTAGTTCTTAAGTGTAACACCCCACCCTCTCGAGACTCATACCCATCATCCTGTGTGATGACCGAGAACTTGCTCCAAGAGGGTGGCATGCTAGCACAGTCAGTTAGTAAAATTTCATTACAATTTTTTTTCAAAACAATGCACACGTAAACGGAAATCAATTATCAAATTTTCGGGCCCATACTTTATTTCCTAAGCTTTTTCAATCAACACAATACAATCAATAGAATTTCAATAGCCAATTAGGGCCCATTACAAATACAAAACACTTAAGTCATTATATCTTTACATTCCACTATAAAAACCATTGTATACACATTATACAAAAAATTCGGAATACATTATTTTACAGAAATTACAGAGTACAAATTTATACAAAAAAATAGGAAAACACTAATGCAGACGCGAACTGATCCCGACATCGATCCCTTACTTGTATGCTGTAGGGATACTCCCGTTTTCCTAACGAGGTATTCTTCTGATCTTGAAAAATATTTGCAAATTTTGGATGAGTTTTGCGAACTCAATGAGTGACCATCATTGATGGCTCACCCATTCACATAAGACATAAATCACATTTACAACATTTCACATTTCACAATTAATACAATTTAATAATTCATATTATGCATATGCAGTATGTATAAGACCCACTTTTCATTTATTACTTTGTTGTGACCAAGTGCCTAAACTGTCCCATAAAGGGCTCATTTATAACTGTCTGATTAGCTCTTCGTATCGATCTAAAGATCAATCCTTTGGAAACCGAATCAAAAATAATTTAATTCCGACGATTGCAGTACAGGATGCAACCTCGGGTCCTCTCACTTAATTGGAACCTAATGAAATGGGCCTAAGCTAGCCTATATGTCATAAAATGCAAGTGAAATCAGCAAGGAAAAGGGGGATTTTGATTTTTGAAAATATTAAAAAACTAAAAAGTATTGTAAAAAGCATGTAAAAAATATTTTTGTGTTTCAGAAAATGAAAAGATTAAAACAAGTGATAAAATCCTCTTGAAAATGACCTTTGGCTATCACAGTTCAAAACTAATTTGGTGGGATTAACAAACACTAAGTTTGAAATGATAAACCTTAAAGGGCTCTCTTTAATTCCAGGATCTTGATTAATGAACTCCATTTCTCAAGATCCCATTAAGTGCTCTTGAGCTTAGAACCTTAAAGGACTCTTTAAGTCCAAGGTTTTAATCAATGAACTCCATTTCTTAAAACCTCGTTAAGCACATATTAGTATGTGCGGTGGAATTGCCAATGCAATGAGTCAAATGAAATATAGCATCAACTCAATATCAAACACAACTAGGCAGATAAAAGAGAATCAACAAGATCACAAGTGAACATAGCAAACACTCAGTTTGAAATGATAAACCTTAAAGAACTCTCTTTAAGTCCAGGATCTTGATTAATGAACTCCATTTCTCAAGATCCCATTAAGTTCTCTTGAGCCTTAGGTACTTAAAGGACTCTTTTAGTCTAAGGTTTTAATCAATGAACTCCATTTCTTTAAACCTCGTTAAGCGCATCTTAGTGTGCACGGTGGAATTGCCAAAGCAAAGGACCAAATGAAATCTAGCATCAACTCAATATCAAACACAACTAGGCTGATAAAAGAGAATCAACAAGATCACAAGTGTCCAACATTTAATTAAGCTATAATTGAGTAGCTTCACTACAAGTTACAAATCCTAGACCTAGGCATTCATAAATCATATCTAAACTACGGATTAAGCTACTCCCCTTTGAAGCTCGGTGAACTCCAAACATCACTGCATCTTCAGGAGAAAATAAACGCCTAACCACGCATTACAACCGGAAACTTCACAACTTGTAACGAATCCAAGCTACTCATGGTGGAGTCGGTGGTGAAATGAAAAAAAAACCTATACAAAGATTCTACCCAGGGAACCCCTAAGGGAACCCTGGGTGGTGAGGACGTGAATTATTTTGTTGTCTCTTTGCTCTTTTGTCTCTTCTTTCTTTTCAGTGTTCGACCTCCCCAAAGATCATTGTTCTAACCTAATTCGACAAGATTTAAAGGATGGGTCATGGGCCAGGTCGGTACAATGAGAAAAATTTCTATTTGGAGTCTCGGTATTCGTCTGCACATCGCGACGTGTGAATTATTTGACGTCGCGACATGCGGCTGCTTGTTCTCTCGCCGCAACGTGTAAATTGTTAGACGTCGTGACGTGCTGTTGCTCGATCATACTCCACAACGTAAGAATTTTTTGACGTCATGACGTGCTTTCTGCTGAATGCGCCGCGACGTGCATGGAAGGCTCACGTCCTGTTGACTTTCTGATGAGTTGACTCCCTTGTTTTCCTACAAAACAAAATAGCCATTTGCAGTATTAATTGTCCTTAGAAAAATTATAATGCAATTAATATCAATTTGCGACAATTTTACTAACAAATTGCAAATCATATGAGCTCAATATAAGGAACTAATTTAAGCAAAAAAGTTACAATTAGGAGTCAAAAAGTGCATTAACAGTTATGAAAGTGTGGCCAATTAATAAGATAAACTTGGGCTCAATCACACACATATGTTTAATTCCTATTGGACATATATGCTTTATTACTATTGGTCACATATGCTTTAATCCAATGGGTCCATGTGTTAACTTTAGAAAAATTGTATATTGTTCCTTCTTCCTTTACTTCCTATATTGAACTATAATATTTTCAATTCATTTCATTCCCCTATGTCTTAATTTTCTAATGGAATAAATTTCATGTAATTTGGTTAATTATGGAGTTATACCCAAAACACTATATGTTGTTCAAAAATAGGGATAACAGCTATAACTTAACTTCAAGCTAGAATTCGAAAGTTGTAAAGGTAGAATCAAATTTCAGTACCATCATAAAAGTTTTAGATTTATCTCTCTAGTTTAATATCCAATTTGGAGGTATAGAGGCCAAGATATAGCCAAATTATAAAAGTTTATTTAATGAAACCTATCCATCTAGCGAGGTACACATCCCTGTACACATCCCAAATCAACTAACTTCGGTCTTATCATGCAAGATCAACACAAAAACACATCCAATTTAACCAACAACTTCCCATTTTCTTATGGAATACTTCTTTAATCAATTCCCCTCACATCATGCTCGTAAATCCAAACAAATATGTTAAAAATTTCATATTTCACATCTAAGTATATATGTCCATGACAAAATGAACAAATTACCCATTTACCCATGTCTTTTACATTAGATGCTCTTAATTCCTTCATTATGTTCACTTCTTAATACACCTTAGACATGTTATAATACTTCTAGGGTATATATTGAGGCCTTACATTTCTCTTCCACTTAAAAAGAATTTTGTCCTCGAAATTCATACCTATATTGAATAGCTGTAGGTATTGTATTTTCATCATCGATTTGGGTTCCCAAGTTGCCTCTTCAATGCCATGATGTTTCCCGAGCACCTTTAATAAAGGAATTTGCTTATTTCTTAACTATCTTACTTCACCATCTACAATTTCCTTTGGTTCTTCATCATATGAGAAGTTTAGTTGGGTCTTTATTTCTTGTAAGGGTAACACATGTGAATCATCAGATCGGTACCTTTGTAGCATTGAGACATGGAACACATCATGCAACTTGGACAGTTCCAAAGGAAGAGACAACTTATACACCACTAGTCCAATCCTTTCAAGGATTTCATACTAAAAAATAAATCTAGGACTAAGTTTTCCCTTTTTCCCAAATTTGAACACCTTTCTCCAGGACGAATCTTCCAAAAAAACTTTTTCGCCAACTGCATGTTCAATGTATTTCCTCTTTAAATTAACATATGATTTTTTCTACCTCTTGAAGCCTTTAATCTTTGCTAAATAACCCTCAATTTATCTTCTAATTTTTTGACTATGTAAGGCCCAATCATCTTGGTCTTAGTCAGCTCTATCTAATTAACTGGGGTTATACATTTTCTTCCATATAATATGGTGAGATGCCTATTCTAGACTAATAACCATTATTGTAGGAAAATTCCATCAAAGGAATGTATCCATCCCAACTGACTGGAAAATCCATAACACATTCCCTAAGCATGTCTTCCAACACCTATATAACTCTCTCAAATTGCTCATTCGTTTGTGGGTGAAAGTTTATGCTAAAGCTCAGTTGAGTACCCAAAGCTGCTTGCAAACTTTCCAAAACCTTGATGTAAACCATGGGTCTAAGTCAGAAACAATTGACAATGGCACTCCACGTAGCCAAACAATCTCATTCACATACAACCCAGTTAACTAATGGATAAGTGCCTAATTGATTATAAAATTATTCTATAATGACTAATGGCATGAAATTGCTCAAGATACTCACTTTGACTCATGATCGTGGATTTTCAATATATGTAAGTTCTAATTAATAACCTCAATAATCCGCAAGCATACAAGTCATTCATATAGTACCTAAGGTGTTGATCCTATAAGGAGTGATAATCTAATCCTAAAATCTAAGGCCCAAACAATTCATAGCAATTCAAAATGTAACAAAACTAAGGTAAGAATTTGATTCAATCATGCAACTCAACTCCAAGAATCAATTACGAAAATATTAACAAAGTCGTAATTGCAACACACTCTAAAGAATGAACTTAAAGAAACTATAAATTGAGAGAAAAGTGAATTTTTACCTATCTTTAATGCTAACCTAATTGATTATGAATTATTGGATTATTGGTCCTAGACGATCCTAAGGCTGATTATTTTCTCTCTAGTTATAATAGTTAACCTTAAATTATAAACCTTAATTAGATTATGGAAATTTTCAACTTCTCAATTAACAATCTATCTAAAACCCTAATTAGATCTAAAGTTGTCCAATAAACTATCGGGAACCTATGTGAGATCTCTCTTCACACAATTACCGATTTGATTAATTTCTCATTCTTATTAAATCACCTAACTTTCATTAGCCTAATTTAATTCTTTTTCATTCGATTAACCCTCTCAGTCTATTATCGAATTATGTAATCACAATGAATCCAATAAACATAAACAATCAGATTTTATTAAATAAGAGAAAAAACTTGAAGGTGAGTATAGAATATCTCAACATTCACAATCATAACATCAAATTGCTATTGTCACTTTTATACAATAATAAAAATGGAAAATAAAAGGAAATACAATTCTAAGCAGAGATGGGAGGCAGTGATGTCAAAAAACTCCATAGCTGGGAAGTACATCAATGTTGGCTTCTTCTCCACTTCTCTCTTCCTTCTTCTTTTTGTCAAACTCTCAATAATTCTATCTAGGTCTTATCTCCAAAGTGGCTAATGTAAAAGGCCCTTCTTTTTATTCTTGTTGTTCTATTTATGTTCTTTTGTATTTAGGGTTGAACTAGGATTTTTTTGGGGTCCGAAAGGTCCAAAAAAGTCCATCGAAATGTGAAATTTAGAAGTGGCTATGCATTTGTCCAACCTAGGCCACGATCGTGGCCTACGTCTAAGCCTTCTGTCACGACGGGCCAACTCTGGTGCTTTTGAAAATTTCTCTGCTCTTCGATGTTCACCCTGAAACACTAGCTAACACATTAAGGTACCCTCAAAAACATAATATTTAAGCTCAAAGTTTTGTACTAACCCATAAAACACTTAAAACACAAATAATTAACAAACTAACATAATTCTAACTTAAACACATACCAAGTGATTGAATTAATAGCTAAACACATATCAAATTATGTACTAAAACATAATGCATTTTACACTTATCAAAATCCCCTCACTTAAACGTTTGTTTGTCCTTAAACAAACAAAAAAAATCAAATAAATCAAGAAAACACAGAACATAAAGTACGCATATGTAATAATGAGACAATGGCTTCAACTTAGTGAAACAAATTAAACTGTAAACATAATCCTTCAAGTTTTTCTAACTTACTAACAAACATCTAAACACCTTGGACTAAATATACAAACTCCTCAAAATTTTAATGTTAAGACTATTCACCTCTATCACTTCCACGCAACAATGAAAATCATTCAGTCACAACAAAAGTGTAGCTATTCCTCGGTAGGTTTTCATAAAAAATTTTAAGTTACTAACAAGTTTGGTAGGTTTTTATTTGAAAACATTCTTTTTTATTAATTTTTCTTTAAGGATATGAACCTAGTCTTTTTACGCAGAGGCAAACATTTGTGATGAACGTCAATTCGGTTACTCAACTAAGTTATTTATTTATTAAGCTGCTTGGTTGGAATGTCATTATAGATTTTTTATGTGAAGGCACACATTTGTGATGCGTGTCGATCCGGTTACTTAACTACATCACATTCTCAACTAGTTACTAGCTCTATTCATAACCTAAAGGCTAGCAGAATAGTTATTTTAGTTTAAATTTATACAACTTCTTTCTTTTTTCTTTTTCTTTCTTTTTTTAACATAAAATTTTGCCTACCTTATTGTTTTAGCTAATCATTCTCAATAAAATTTACTAATAATGCCATTTATGTGATTGGTCTAAAATTATAAATGAGCATGGAAAATTCTTAAGACTGAATGGACTAACATCATATCATAATTAACCAGTATATTTAGCCCTCGATAACTTAGTGACTGATTTTAGAAGCTAATAAATCATCACAACCTAAAAGAATATGTTTAAGGCTAAATCTATCCCGTTAAGTCCTAGCCATTGACACGTTCACACAATTCAGATCATGCAACCTAAATAAACTATCATACAATATGAAAAATTCACACGCAAGGTAAAAACATACAACCCTCCCCACACTTGAACAACACATTGTGCTTAATGTAAGAAGAGTACACAAACAAACGAGGGGAAATAAAACACAATATACAAAAAACATAAGAAGAAAATACTAACAAAAATGAAAAGCAAAGTGTTAGAACACGAAACCATTTGTAGTGATGGAGATGTCATCTTGGTGATGACGATAGTGTTGAGACCATATTTGCTTGACATCGAGAGTGTTTCCCTATCTTATAAGTGATTCAAGAGAGTAAAAGAATTAGCAATCCAAACCATTCCAAATCATTCAAAACTTATTTAAGAAATTAAAACAAACCTAACTACACAACAATTTAAATCTAACTACTATATGTGTTAATTTATGGTTATTAGCTTGACCTTCATCCTTTAAAACTCTGCCAGGATCAATTATAAGCAGCTTATTTCCCTCCCTCCCCCCTCACCCTCATAATGCCCAATTTTAGTTTGTAACTTATAAGTAAGCTACAAATTGCAAAATGATCAGAAGGGCAATATTGAAGAAGTTGAGAAAACCAATTAATTTCAGTAATGTCCTATTCACTAACAAACTGTAAATAAAATAGGGAATAAAAAAACTCCCTGAACCTTCCATTGAATCCAATAGTTTGTCTTGTAAAAAGGTGAGTTGCTCTCTCTCTTTTGTAATCACCTTCGTCTCCTCTACTTCTTTCGCTTCACAAATAGAGAGTTTTATAGCTTCTTCAAACTTAATGTTTGTTGTTATCTGTTCTTTTCCCTTTTGTCCTTTAGAAGATTTGAACATATCAATTATCCTAAATGAGCTACTATCCTTTGGATTCTTAAATACATCATTTATGTTTAATGTCACTTGGTCATCATTGATCGGAAAGATAAGGTTCTTTTCATGAACATCTACCCAAGATTTTTCGACATTCACATGTGATATATCAAGAACTAGTGAATAAAAGGTAAGGTTGGTATTTTTTATCAATATCTTCCTTCTTCTCTTGCTCTTCAATAAGGTACGGTTTAGTTTGGTTTTCCACTATTCCTTCCGACTCTTCCCTATTCTTAAGTGTGATAGCCTCATAGTGCTCTCTTTGATGTATTTCCATATTACTTAGAGAGTCTTCCACACTTCTCTTACAAAATTCACAACAAAGTTGTCTCTCTCGAATCTCTAGGTTATCAATAGACAAGGCATGAGTTCTCGTTACTTGCTCAATTTTCTCTTCTAGTCTTTTCTGTCCATTTTCCATGTCTATGAGCTTATCCAGGATCTTGTCCAATTTAGAATCCCATAAGTTAAACTCATCTTACTAAAGTCCTAACAGATCATGACATCCTAAATGAGCCCCTACATTGTTGGACCAATAGGAAAACCACCCCGAAGGCTACAAGTTCTAACAATAATCATTACATCCCCAACCACACTGTGCCTTATTGTAATTCACAAAAGTTCCTTACATCCTATAATATATATCTTCCATCATTGTTTTTTCATTTCTTCTTAGCATCTAGTTCTTCAAATGTCTCATTTCTCATTCTAAAATGTTTTGTCGTATCTCTACTTTACCCCCTAAACTTTTTCCCCTTTTTTTCAAAACAAAAGATAATGAAAAAGCCTTAGACTAAAGAAGTAAACTAATCATCTCCTTGACGGTGGCACCAAAAACTTGATCATAGTAAGCAGGCCACAATCGTAGACCATGTCCTGGGCTTCTGTCATGATTGTGGCATGTAGGCCACGATCATGGGCAGTTGTTTTGGCCCAAATATCTCCAAACGTTTCCATTCTTCAATGTTGACGCTAAAACGCTAGCAAACACATCAAAATACCTCAAAAATATAATATTTAAGCTTAAATACCTGTAGTAACCTATAAAAGACTTAAAACATAAATAATTAACAAACTAACACAATTCTAACCTAAACACATACCAAATGATTGAATTAATAGTTAAACACATAT
>JANJEY010000007.1:2129206-2139764 GCA_024703695.1 Erythroxylum cataractarum | reverse complement strand
ATAACCATCTACCTCATTCTTGTGTTAGGTAAAACCTAACCAATAATCACCTACTTCATTCTTGTGTTAGGTAAAACCAAACCAGTCCATATGTACACTAACTATTAAATGATGCATCTACAATTAGTGGTACATCATATTATTTCTATCTTTTATAACAAAACACTCATTTCTGGATCGCTCAACTTCTCCATTAAGACCATATTTAAAGTACTTACTACAAAATCTTATATTCTAGTTGAGAGAGCATTATTAAAACTTTTTTTTTTTTAAGATTTCATTAGCTAATGGAGTATTCTAAGTTACAAATACTTCTCAATTCCTTTTAATATTCTTCTTTAGTTTTTAAATCGCAAAAAGACAATATAAACAAAGACTAAATAAAAAACCAACCATGTTTTTATTGAATAACAGGAACTTGTATCAGTCTTTCAAGTGTGTAATGCCAAATTCTTGAGACCTCTCATGCATTGCGAACCCAACCTCTAGCACTTGCAAATACTTGAAAAGGAGATATGATCTTTTGTCTAATTTTATGTCTTATTCTGTCTCATAAATCTCAGTCATTTATTTATATAAATCTTGCATAAATCTTACATAAATAAACGCGAGATCCGCATAAATGACTAAAATTTATAAAATAAAATAAAATATCATAAAATTGAATAGAAGATCATATCCTCCTAAAAAACCCTACAGCTCAATAAAGGTACCTGAAGAGTTCTCATAAACCACTTGAACTAATGGCATGATTAACAATACTGTACATTTTATAATTGCATCTTATAAGAGTGCAGGCCCATGTGTCTTCAAAATTAATTACTAATTTGTAACCCGTCGTGAATTTCTAACATACTATTGACGTACAACTTTAAAAAATCAAAGGAGTATGAACTGATATGACGTGAGCTGTCGGTTGATATGATACAGTGATAACCTTTCGTTCCTCCTCTACAAAATATATATCTACACGGTGCTTTGAAATTTGTGTTGTTTGACCCTAAAATTCAGGGATCATATCCAACTAACTACCACGGTGTAGACACAAAGTGAATTATTTAATTTTATAAAAGAAATTCCCACGAAGGAAAGGGGTTATCTAAAAAATGGAGTCTCCATTAAGCAACATGCCGCAACTCTGATAGAAATCATTGAGACCAACACAAACCACTATCAATCAATTGATTTGATTGAACTGCAGAGTTGTTCTTGAAAAATAATTAGTAAAGTAAACTTGTGTAAACCTTAGAAACTCCACCCCCTGATCGACCTCACTACCTGACTACACAATCTTATCCAACTTATATACTTTTCTCGTCCACTTTTGATGGAGGAAGTGTTCCAAACACCCTGTCCCAGAAGGAAGATGTGATTCCAAAGCCTTTATCTTGGATCCTGAAGTGGTGATTCAGGTGATATTTCTGCACACCCACCAGTTAAAAAGTACATATTAGCAAGCACAGAGAAGGCCTTCTATATAACAATAGGGTTCAAACACTGCCACACAGAAAAGTGGTAAAATGTTCTCACCTTAAGACCTTTGGGTACATCGCTTCTGGGCTGACCATGGTGTAGATAGTAATGGGTGCAGTCATAAATCACGTACCCCAATAAACCACCTCCAAACAATGCAGGAGCAGTCGAGGGAGTGGCTAAAACCTTAACTAAGTTCCAGAACTGGAAAACGAAAATCAATTTGCAGGTCAACTAGTATTAAATGGGTACAAATATCAACTCATTGATGACAAACCAGAGGACTACTTTGCAAACTTTTAATACTAACTCGTATTGTTGCCAAATATTCAAACATTGCTTGTTTTGAAGCATTAGCCAACATAATGGAAAATGCCGACATTTGGTTGGCAAATTACTTGTTGCTTTAACAAAAGTAGTTGTGCCCTTTCAATTAACTGCATAGTTCATATGTGAATGCCCATCCTAAAATTTTTCTTATGAGACATTTATAATTGTTTTCATTGTAAGATTAATGCGTGATTAATTTTTCTTGTTTTCGATACATGAATGTATCATCTCTGTTAGCATTCAGCAATTAGGATCTGGTTATGGAATACTATTATCCAAGTTCCCATGTGTAAGAAAACAAGACAATTTTCACCTTACCTTTTCTGTTAAACATGCACTCAGACAGTATCCTGCCCAACCATAACTTCAATAGCAGAGCACTCTATTTAACCTTTTACGTCTAATACAGTCCAGTTTTCAGATTAGAACAAGAAATGGAAAAGGTTACAGAAATACAAATGCAATTTCGAAAAGTAAAGTGTCCTATTGTAAGAATCAACAATTAGTTTCAGAACTTGATGGCATTTGACAAAGAGAAGCAGCATGTATTACGTACTGGAAATAGGAGAATAGCAGTCGCAGCCGGAGGAAAAACAAGCCTTAGACCATCCATAGGGTGCTTATGATGGCAGCCATGAAGAAGATAGTGTAAGGTATTACCCCTAAATGGATTTCAAAAAATCAAGAAAGAATTTACGATGAGAAACAATTATAAACTTCAGTGGAGCATATCCATGTAGGCATATGAAAGAGAGGAGGACCAACCAATAGCTCTTTGTTTTTATGTGGAAAAGAAAGCGGTGCAAACTGTACTCCAGCAAAGTCCATACAAAAATGCCAGAAACCACAAGTAGAGCCATATCTTGAAGTGTGTGTCCCATCTGAACAGACATTGATACAAACCAACATACAACTGGCAGCCAAATGACAGGAATTGCCCACCAAACTGTACGAGTCAAGAACTGGTCCAAGAAGAGCGAGAATCTCAACATGTAACATATATTCTGCACGAGTGAAACCACTAACGAAGTAGCAGGTGAAGGCTTTCATATCAAGAAATAGATACCTCTAAAACTTCATTCTCAAAAAATCGAGGCCCTTCTTTGGAAACAATAGGCTGGTGAACCCATTCCTCATAGGCTTCTCCTAGATGACCAACCTGTGATGGAATTTCAAGAAGTTAAACCCCCTACAATATGAAAATGATAGTAATGAAGAACTTAAGGAACAAAAACATTGGTTTAGAATATAAACCTCTGACATAGACCAAGTGAACTTATTCAAAATCCAAGAAATTGTAGGCAACAAAAAGAATAACAGTTTTGCGATGAAAAATTCGGTATTAAAGAAAAGTATAACCACAGCTTGCAAAAGAAGTAGGGTAAACTAATTTCCAGTACATCAAAAAATTAGGGTAAATGGAGCAACTGAATGCATTGCTGATTGCACAGGATGAAGAGTGGAGTTACCAAACAGAAGTGATGGACACAAAGACATTCTAAATGACCAGAGAAGTGTAGAAAAAGAATGAAAACAAAAGGCAGTACTTAAAGACAATCCCGTGGGTGCGATTCTTCACATTGATGTTAAAGTGAAAGATTACATATTGTATTAACCCAAAAGTGGAGGAGAGTAGTACCACCACCACTATGCCAATCTCTACTATTTGTCAGTCCGTTACCTGGAACACAAGGGCCTTATCTAGATCAACAGAGAACTCTTGTGCGACCATCTTTTTGCGTTACTATATACCTGTAGCTAGAGGAAGAAATAAAGGCTGATCAGTAATGAACAGAATAAAATATTAAATTGCAAGAGATTATTATATAAAATATAAGTGTGTTCTCTCTGTACGTTTAACTCTATAGAAGGCATAGTTAAAGTCTTTAGCTCAGAAACCTCAAAAAGTAATTCCACTTTAGTTGTGGACCACAACTATAGACGCAAACATAACAAAGATTTCCTATAGATTAGGTTTGAAATCACTATCGACAACTGTAAATGAATTCAGATCATTCCTAATTGAATTCAGAGGTCCCACATGACAACTAATCCTTGCCCATATAGCCAGAAGTAGTGGACTCCATATAGCAATCATCAAAAGCATACTCCATCTAAAAAATTAATCCGTATTCCAGTTAAACATTCCAAAAATTTTAAAATAGAAAAGGGAAAAAAGAGCTGCAACTTTAATAAGCCAAATCTTGGTGAAGTAGTTTCCTTTCAAATTCGTTTCTCGATTTCCTTACGTCTAGGAAGACGACGAACGGCTCTCTAGCTATGCACACTTCTCCCTGTATCCAATGTGCGGGGCCCTTTAGAATAAAAGTACCATCGTTTCTGACTTTGTGTAATACCAAGTTAACAACAAACCAATAGGTCTTCGAATTTGAACACAAATCGAAAAGTCCTTTCTCAAGCCTTATCATAACAGACACAAAGCAGTTTACTGCAATTTAAGAACTACAATGCAGAATATATAAAAATTTCAAATTGCAAGTAGCAAATAAAATTCTCCGAGAAATCCACAATTAACTCATGGTCGACTAATTCACATCCAACCAAACAGAGAAGCAAAAACCCACAGTTGAAATAGCCAAGAAAATACAGATAATAGTTATGGAGAACGTAAAGGAAAAAGAACCAGATCTATAAATAGCATAAAGACCAAAACTTGAACAGATAAAAAGGCAAAGAAGACACTAACCCAGCAATGCGGTCGCAGTTGGGATCTAACCAGAAGAAGCTCCAAAATCCTTACCGGTTCTTCTCCTCTGCCCCTACGTTTCTATGCGTGCATACCAACGATAGGTAACGGGAGCGGGAGGAGGGGCACAAGTGAAACTGATACGAATATATGGGAGATTCTCTTGGAGTACATATACTCGGAGGGAGTAGAGAAATCTGGACCGCTGATTAAATCTGATGTTTCTCCAGGCTGGACATTTCTCCATCCAGCTGAGCAACAAACTTGGCTTAGGGCAATTACGTAATGTTACACCCGAGTACTTTCTCTATCAATCACATGATATTTTAGTTGAGTTCCACTAATATATCACTTACTAGTAAATGCTATGGGCCAAAGATATTTATTTGCTTCTAATAGTACTAATGAAAAAAAGAGACCAATGCTGCTGTTACTGGGACAACTTGGTTTAAAAACTACGTCGTTTTTTTTTTGTAAGTGTTGGCCTAAGACGTCAATTCAGACCAAACTTATTGACCAAGTTAAAGTGAGAAAAATCAAACTCAAGCCCAATTGTCATGCTTATGCTATGACAAATGTTATGTATTATGGTTTTGAGATAACAGATTTAAGATACACGATTTTTCATAACTTAAAGTGTAAGCTGTTGGCAACTAATTTTCTTTTTCAAATACATAAATTTAGAATGGTGGACAACCACAGCTTGCATATTGCAAGTTGTGGCAAAGGCGGTGGAGGGTTTATATAAAGGCTCTCCCACCCTCTTTTATATGGGTGTATGCGTGTGTTTTAATACATGTATATGTGATAAGTTAGAACGACTTGTATTTTTGGGGTACTTTAGGAAACGCTTTTCTAAAAATGTGAGTGATAAAATAGTAAAAATATTATCCTAGGGATAGCACATTTAGGAAATACTTTGTGTGTGAGTATCACTATTTTGTTGTGTAATTTTTTCACGCTCTATACTTGTTATTTTCATTAATGGAAGTTTTATTCAAAATTTATCCCTTGAATATAACAAAAATTAGAGAGTGAACTAAGTTAAATTTCCGTGTGTTATTTCCTTGCTTATTTTACTTATAAGATTTAAGTGACATCAGAGCCAAATTTGGTTCACTGTCTAAAGTATTTCTTATCGAAGATAAAGGCAAAAATAAACAAGATGACTAGCTTAAATGACTCTAACTACCACATATAAAAGAACAAGATGAAAGATCTTCTATTCGTCACAAAAATGCATTTACCGATATTTACCTCAATAAAATCTGAAAATAAATCTGACAAGGAGTGGGCGTTTAAACATAAGCAGGTATGTAGTTTTATTCAACAATTTGTTGAAGATAATGTGTATAATCATATCTACAACGAGACTTGTGCAAGGACATTATGGAACAAGCTCGGGGAGTTGTATGTCTAAAAAATTGGCAACAATAAATTATTTTACTTGACAAAATTAGTAAAGATAAAATATCGAGAAGGTACCTCTGTGGCAGATTACTTAAATGGATTTTAGGAGATCTTGGATCAATTATTAGGAATGGGCATAAAGTTCGATGATGCAGTGCTTGCCCTTTCCATGCTTACCTCTTTGCTAGAGTCTTGGGAGACTTTAAAGATTTCAATCATCAATTATGTGGTTGACGATGTTGTTAACATGAAATATGTAAAAAAAAAGCGGAATTATGAATGATGAGAAGAGACGGAAATCACAAAGTTTGGCCTCTTCAACACAGTCAGAAGTTCTGGTCACAGGTTCTAGGGGTAGTAGGAAATCTAGAGGTCCAAATTTTAGAGATAAAAGTAGAGGAAGATCAAATAAATATGTAAACATTGAGTGTCATCACTATAAAAAGAAAGGTCACATCAAAAGGTTCTGCTAGAAGTTCAAAAAAGAAAAGAACCAAAGCAAAGAAGTTAAGAAAGATGATAGTAGTGATGATGACCACGCATCGATGGCTACCACCATTGATGACTTTCACATCTTCTCATATAATAACAATGTGAATAGTGCATCTTGTGAATTCAACTGGATAGGTGATAGGGATGCTACTATTCACGTCACATCACATAAAGAACTCTTCCCATCCTATACACAAAAGAGATTTTGGTGTCGTTAAAATGGCAAATAGCAATTTGGCTAGAATCACCAAGAAATGTGACATTTACTTAAAGACAGACAATGACATGAGATTGCCTTTGAAAGATGTCAAACATGTTCCTAATCTTCTCCTAAATTTGATCTCGGTTGGCATACTTGATAATGAAGGTTTTTGCAGCACTTTCAAAGATGAAAAATAGAAACTTACTAAAGACTCCTTGGTAATCGCCAAGGTAAGAAGTGCTAAAGGTGTATGTGATGCAGGAAAAGGTCTTAAGTGATGTTGTGAATTCAATGGAGAAAGATGATACAATCGAATTATGGGATATGAGACTCGATCATATGAGCAAGAAGGGAATGACTTAATTGATGAAGAAGATTGCATTATTTGGAGTTGACCAAGTACATTTAAAGAAGTGTGCTAATTATTTTGCATAAAAGCAAGGTATAGTTGCTTTCAAAAGTTCCCCTCCTTTTAGAATGAAGAATATGTTAGATTTAGTACACTCAGATCTATGTAGGCCAATGCCAAATTTACTAGGTGGTGTTCAATACTTTGTGACTTTCATTGATGACTATTCTAGGAAGACTTGGGTATACAATATACACCTAGAAGACTAAAGATAAAGTGCTAAAAGTTTTCAATCAATTTTATGCCTCAATTGAAAGACAAACTAAGAAAAAGTTGAAATGCATTCGAACAAACAATGGTAGAGAGTACATTGGACCATTTGACGTCTATTGCAAAGAGCACGATATTTGACATCAGACTACTCCTCCTAAGACACCGCAGTTAAATGGTTTAGTTGAAAGGATGAACAAGAGTTTGATGAAAAGAGTTAGATGCCTACTTTCACATGCAAAGTTACAAAAGACATTTTGGGTGAGGCTCTATTCACAACAGTTCATGTATTAAATCGCTCCCCATGTAGCCCTTTAAAGTCTGATGTTTCGTAGAAAGTATGGTCATAAAAGGATTTTTCCTATGATCATCTAAAGGTATTTAGTTGCAAAGCTCATGTCCATATCCCTAAATATGTGAAATCAAAGCTTGAAATTATATTTATTTGTTATGGAGAAGATCAATTCAGCTATCGATTTTATGATCTAGTCTAGAAGAAGTTGATTAGGAGCTATGATGTTATATTTGTCAAAGATCAAACCATTGAAGATCTTGACAAAGTGAAAAGGATGTTCCAAGAACTAATGGTGACTCGATAAATTTAGAGTTAATTCCTCTAAAAATGGTGTCAAGACAATTTAGAGATGAAGTTAAAAATTGTCAGTCAAACGTTGCTGATAACAAAATCAATCAGATGAAGATTTTGATGAAGATGATGTCCATAATCAACCATTAGCACCAAAGATTGCTCAAGTTCCAATAAAGAGATCTACGCGAGTAAGACAAGCTACTACTAGATACTCCAGTGATCAGTATGTGTTGCTTACTGATGGGGGAGAACCTGAAAATTTTCAAGAGACTATGATAGATGAACATAAGATGAAATGGTTTGAAGCTATGCAAGATGAGATGAAGTCCATACATGAGAATAAAACTTTAGAGTTAGTAAAGTTGCCAAAAGGCAAGAAAGCTTTGAAAAATAAGTGAGTGTTCAATATTAAGTATGATGAACACAATTCTCATCTAAGATTCAAAGCTAGATTGGTTGTTAAAGGATTCAACTAAAGAAAAGGTATTGATTTTGACGAGATATTTTCACCAATTGTGAAAATGACATCTATCCGTAAAGTGCTCGATTTAGCAGCAAGTCTAGACTTAGAAATTGAGCAATTAGATGTCAAAACTCTTTATGGAGATTTGAAAGAATAGATATATATGAAGAAATCAAAGGGTTTCAAAGAAAAAGAGAAAGAGGACTGTGTGTAGATTGATGAAAAGCCATTATGGTTTAAAATAGGCGTTGAGACAGTGGTATAAGAAGTTTGAAATTGTTATGGGGGAGTAAGGCTATAAGAAGACTACTTCAACTCACCGTGTTTTTGTACAAAAATTATCTGGTGATGATTTCATTATCCTTTTACTTTATGTTGATGATATGTTGATTGTGGGCCAAAATATCAACAGGATTAACAGTTTGAAGAAGCAGTTAAGCAAGTCTTTTGCCTTGAAAGACTTGGGTTCGGTAAAACATATTCTTGACATGACAATTATCAGAGACAAGGGCGTTAAGAAATTATTATTGTCACAAGAGAAGTACATTGAGAAAGTACTTCAAAGGTTTAAAATGGATAAAGCTAAAGTGGTTAGTTGTCCTCTTGCTAATCACTTTAGGCTGAGTACTAAGCAATGCCCTTTGATGGATGAAGAGATGATGAAAGTCCCCTATGCTTCTGTAGTTGAAAGTTTGATTTATGTTATGGTATGTACACAACCAGATATTACTCACACAGTTGGAGTAGTGAGTAGGTTCCTTTCAAATCCTTGTAAGGAACATTGGGTTACTGTGAAGTCGATTCTCATATATCTATGTACTTCCAACATATGCTTATGTTTTGGAACTACCAAGCTTGTACTAGTTGGTTACATAGATACAAACATGGCCAATGATGTTGATTCGAGAAAGTCTACTTCCGGTTACCTAATTATCTTTACAGGGGGAGCTATATCATGGCGATCAAAATTGTAGAAATGTGTTGCTCTATCCACCACTGAAGCTGAATTTATTACTGCAACTGAAGCATGATAGGAGCTCCTATGGATGAAAAAGTTCTTAGATGAAAACAAGACAGATATCGATTGTTTTATGACAGTTGGATTGCTATTCACCTTGAGAAGAATTCCTTCTTTTATTCAAGATCAAAGCATATTGATATGAGATATCACTAGATCATAGAGGTGTTAGAGAAGAAGCTATTGCAGCTTGAGAATATTCATATAGATGAGAATGGATCAGATATGATGACAAAAGTTCTACCCAAAGGATAGTTTGAGTTATGTTGATCATCTGTAAGAATGATAGTAAATACCATGTAGTCAGTAGAGGGGGAATTGTAAGGCGGTACCACGTATGTATTAAAAAAAAGACTAATTGTTAACAATTTGTGTTGAGCAAGCTATGGTGGTAGACAGCCACAACTTGCATATTGCAAGCTGTGGCAAAGGTGGTGGAGAGTCTATGTAAAGGCTCTCCCTCTCTCTTTCATTGGTATGTGTGTTATAATACATGTATATGTGGTGAGTTAGAGAGACTTGTATGTTTAAAGTTTTGTGTGAGAAAGTGATTTTGAGGTATTGTAGGAAACGTGTTTAAAGTTTTGTGTGAAAGAGTGATTTTGAGGTATTTTAAGAAGCATTTTCTTAAAAAGGTGAGTGACAAAATAACGAAGATATTATCCTAAGGATAGTAAATTTGGAAAAAATCTTGTGTGAATGCCACTATTTTATTGTGCAATTTTTCACTCTTTGTACTTGTTATTTTTGTTAGTGGAAGTTCTATTAAGAGTTTGGCCTGTAAACATAGCCCAAATTAGAATGTGAACTACATTAAATTTCTGCGTGTTATTTCCTTATTTATTTTACCTATAAGATTTAATTAGTAATTTTTTCCAACACACTTACCGAGAGAGTAATCGGTGTGCGGATTAACTCGCGACCCATGTTTTTGATTTGAGCCTAGGGCTCACCTTTTTTGACATAGCATCCCTTAGGTGTACCACTCTTCTTCTTGCGGACTTAGCCGGGGGTAACCACTCCTGACGTACTTTGTAATTTGTTTTCTGTTTTTGTGCTTTCCCGTGTATAAAAAACAAATTGGTGTAATGGAAGCTTACCCAAACTCCAACCAAACGTTGAGCATCTAGGCAATATGATTGACTCCGAACATTTTAAAGATTTATTGAGTTCACATTTTACCTTTAATCTCATATGAATTATATGAATATATATATATATATATATATTTATTTATTTATTTTTAAATAATTTT
>JANJEY010000007.1:2103243-2115118 GCA_024703695.1 Erythroxylum cataractarum | reverse complement strand
CACAGATTAGTGATTTGTATTCAGTGGGCCAAAATGGTTTAGTGTGTGAGTGATTTGTGATTTCTGAAAGTGGTCAGTGATGACGTTGGGCCCAGTTGGGTCACGCATCTCTGCATATGAAATGGTGAGCACTATTGAGTGCCTTTTTATGATTGAGATTGTGTTATATTGAAAAGGTTTTCGTTTTAAATTGGGCCCAATTTATTTACTGATTTCCGCGCATACGATTGATCTTTGTAAAAAGAGAAGTGTTTTTCTGAGTTTTGAACTGCAGTGATTGCTCTAGTACGCCATTCTCGCGGGACGCGGGCTCAAATATCACCATAGATATCGGGCTCGAGTCTGGCGGGAGTGGGGTGCTACATTGGTTCTTGTGTTCCATTACATTTTCTTTATTTAGCCCATGCCTATGTAATTATCATATATTCTTAACGAGCTGAAGAGTTTTAACTGCCACTCTTACACATATTCATTCATTATTTTCTTTATCTATTGGCAAAATCGCTTAAACTCTACATTTTTTTCTCTTCTCTTTAACATTTTCTTTTGGGGTTTGATGTTGATATAAAGCTAAGTTGCTAAAAATTTGTTAGATGGTAGCAAAACGTTTCAACCTTTATTTAGCCCATGCCTATGTAATTATAAGATATTCTTAATGAGCTGAAGAGTTTTAACTGCCACTCTTACACATATTCATTCATTATTTTCCTTATCTATTAGCAAAATCGCTTAAACTCTACATTGGTTCTTGTGTTCCATTACAATTTTTTTTCAATAAAGGATACGAAGCATTTCAAGGGGTTAGTAGCAGTAGACTTGAAGGCATAAGGAAGAAAAATGAGAATAGTGAAGCTATTAGACTATTGGACTAGAAAGAGGACAATTCAGCTAAAAAGAGTAGTAATGATATTGGCAAACTCAGATCCGTTCTTTCTAGTGTTTCACTCAATTATGAGTTCAATCAACCATGAAGCACAAATAACTTCCATAGCATATTGATTGGAAAATTGACTACTTGTAACAAACGAGAAATCTATAACAAACTGAAGAGCCAAGGGAAAACATACTGGTTAGGAAAATTACCTTTCTTCTCCTATGATCAATAGACTCAAGAGCATTACAAAGAAAAATCAGACTCCAGTAATATCCTGATAAAAATAAATGTAGCAATACAAAGAAAAATTATACATACCTAGAATCTCAAAACATATTCTAATGAGCACATAATTGTAAATTCAAAGAGAATGACGTCAATGCAAGATAGTATCTAATTCATCAATTTCAGTTTTGTAGGTAGAACCTTGTAGAAAAAGTGTATGTTACACATTAGAAGAAACAAACTTAACTCAAGAGTAAGAGACATATCAAAACAATACCCAGAGCAAGAAATGAAGTGGAGGAGGAACGACATTAATAGAGATTGAAGAAACAAAGTATAGAAGAAAATGGATTTAGAATTGAAAATCCTAACCCAAAAAAAAAGAAACCCAGTAGAAAAGAAAAGAGAAATATGCCATTATATCGATAAAAACAAAAATGAAGAAGAAAGAAAGAAAGAACGTTACCAGTGCTAATTCTTGGTTTCGGGTGTTTCTATTGTAGGCTAAAGGGAATAGTTTGTGGAGAGATTTGTCAAGGGTATAGGATTCTAGGTTAAGAAGAAAACAATATATATGTTACTTGAATAGAGAGTAGAGAGCTTGAACAGAGAGTGAAGAGTTGAGTTCGGAGGAGTAATTATGGCAGCACTAATGCACACCAAAATAACAAAATAATGACTCCCATTCCTCTTGATTATGAGAGGAATGGAGCATTACTAAAAAATAAGGAATGAAAACACTAGTCAATGATAACATCTTACCAAACAACACTTTTCATTCCATATCCATACCTCATTTTTCGTACCCATTAAACAAGCAAACCGTAAGACATACAAAAGTACAATTGAAGAGTCTTAATGAACTACTAGAAGTTTACACATTCTAATAGATGAGGAGGTATTGCTGGTGTGGAAGTTTTTGCTTTTGTAAGTTGATTTGCAATCAAATTTGGTGTATTAATTACTTACAAAATTGCTCCATATGAGTGTTTTTATCCTGAAAAATTATGAGATTTTGCTCATCCCCTATAGCCATGGCAGTTGTTGATAAAGTTATCCAAAAGCTTTTCCTATTTGTGTTGTTTCTATAGTTTAAATGTCGAATATGATCATTACTAAGTTTGCCTAGATTAGTAGCTAAGACGCATTTGGTAAGCAACTTCTCCCAAATCTCTTTAATGTCTTGGCATTTGAATAATGAATTCTCAAATATTCCTTAACAACCCTACACAAATAGCACCAATTGGTAAGATATGTATATTTGTCAATTATCCCCAATCTGCCTTTTATAGTAATCCATAAATTAAACCCTACATGAGGTAGAAGGTAAGTAGACTAGATACCTTTGGTCTGCAATAGTTTAGGAAGATGTTTAAATAGCCCCCTATTGTAAAAAGGACTTAAAAAATTGCCATTATGTGAGTGTTTCTAGATGTAATTGTCAATTTTAGCATTGCAGTGAGTCCCACAAATCGCACTAGTAAGTGAAAAGGGAAGAGATGTGTTTTCAAATTTGTCTATGTGATGAATGCTATGGAAACTAAACATTTAAGGGAATTAAAGATTTTGGGAAGTCAGCATCATTAAATTTTATTAATGGTCCCATAAAGAGCCAATTATCATACCAAAAGGTAACAAATTTCCCATTTTCAATTAGAGTAATAAAATCAGTCATGTATCTGACCTTGAGAGTAGTAGAGGGAAAGTGGGAACAATCTGTAGCCCATATACTTATGTTCTTGATGAAATAGTCATGGATCCATTTACATCCTAGAGATTGTTTGTCCACTATTAGTCTCTAGAGTCTTTTTATTAATATAAATGTGTTCATGGTTTTAATTGAGAAAATTCCCAACCCACCTTGAATTCGAGGTAATACTTTTCTCCATTTCACTATAGTTTTATAACTCCTTGCCAGTCCATAGGAAATTGTTGAACATGTTATCAATGGATTTCAGGATTGCACTTGGAAAGGCTAAGTGGGCAGCCCAGTAGTTATTGATGGAGATGAGAATACAATTAATAAGTTGGACTATGCCAGCTCTTGATAGGTGCTTGGAACTTTAGGCTGAAATTTTGATTTGGATTTTGTCTAGTAGCTCTATATAGTCCCTTACTTTCAATTTGTGTGGAGATATAGGAATACGTAGGTATTTCATTGGAAACTCTTGAAGTTGAAAGTCAGTTAAGGTAGGAATCATGTGTTAAAGATCTGGGGCACTCTTTGATAAGAATACATTGCTTTTGGAATGATTAACTTGTAATCCTGAAACCCTTTGAGAGATCTTTAAGGTTTTCATCAAAGTAGAGATAGAGTTTACATAAGCCTTTGAGTGTAATATTAGATCATTTACAAAACAAATACTGCTTAGTTTAAATTTGCCACATTTTGAATAATATTTGAAGTGCTTTGTCCTTGTGACCACACTACGATCTTATGAAGAGTTTGCATCACTAAGACAAATATGTATGGAGACAAAGGATCTTCTTACCTAATTCCTTAGTAACTTTGAAAAAATTTAGTAGGTTTCCCATTCACTAAGATATTGTGTGAGGAAGTCATAAGACATTGTTCAACCTAATGTATGAAGATACTTGGAAATCCCAAAGCATGTAAGAGACTTGTGATGAAGGACCAATCAACATTGTCATAAGTTTTCCTAATGTCTATTTTGATACAACAATTAGGTATGCTTGTCCTCTTTGAGTAATTAGCAATAAGTTTTTAAAGCATTAGGATATTGTCACCGATTTTCCTACCAGGTATATATGCACCTTGATTGTGTCTAATGTTCTTAAGAAGTATTCCTTTAAGCCTTTGAGCCAAGATTTGGGAGATAATATTGAGAAAGGAATTGCAACAAGCAATGGGTGTGAAATAAGAGAAAATGTTAAGCTCACTAGTCTTTAAAACTAGAGTTATAAAGGTTTTGTTGATTTCTTTGAGTAGGGTATCTTTATCAAAGAATTTCATCATAGCTTTAGAAACCAAATTAACTGTAAGAGAAAATTTTCTTGAAGAATTTGACATTAAAGCCATCTGGTCTAAGATCTTTGATAGATGGATAATTGGCTATATTTACCTCATATTTAATGTCTTATTGCTTGATATTTTATACTTTTTGTGTATATTTGATACTTAATTTGTCTCAAGTGTGTTTATGGAGTATAATTGCCTTCACGGACTTAAAGAAGAAGGATTCAGTCTGAAACACAACTAAAACCAAAGAATCAACAATTTGGAAGGAGTGCATAACTGTGTACTTCTTACGAAACCGTGCATTTTTGCGATACCCAACAAATTTTGATTGTGTTGCAAGGTCATGCAAGAGAATGTACATAACCCAAAAACCTAGATCCGCATATAAAAGTGACATTTTGGAGGCAAATGGAGAGAAGGAAGCATTAGGCATCATTTTTAGAAGTTTAGAGGCAATTTTATAGGCGATTTGAAGTTTGCGTTAGTACGTTCTGTTCACGGCTACATAGGACCCTTATGGGAAATGTGTAGTACGTTCTATTTGGGTCCACCCCAAACTATTTTGATGTGCTTATATACTTATGATATGTTGACAAGTTGATGCATACATGATTTGCATTGTTGAGAGTTTTAAGGAATAAGAGTTTGGTGATTTTAAATGTGGAATGACCATGTTTATGAAAATGTTCAATGGAAATGAGATTTACAAATGATTTTTGCTTGTTATCTGTTATAAAATTGTTACCCACGAGTTTTTAAGCTCACCCCCTTGCCATCCTATCTTCAGATGAAAAGAATGAGAACGAGAAATCAAGGGTGAAGGCATCATTTCAATTATGCTTAATTTGTATTTCAAGTTAGATTTTGTAAAAACAAGACTTTAGATTCATTTCGAAAACTATTGGGTTTTGCATCTTTTGTATTTTGAATTTTGATATTGATGATGTATTGTGGCATGAGATTCCATTAAAGTTTTGTAAACACTTATTTTATGATGTTAATGAAATATGAATTGTTTATGGATGATATGAGTTGAGTTGGATTTAGATATATTTGAAGAAGTTTTCCACTTAAGTTGATGAACTTTGAACATGAATTGTTGTTATATATATATATATATACATAAGTGAGATGTTTTGGAAAATAAAGATAGGAATTATTAATGATGAGAAGTAGTTGAATATGAAGAGTCAAATCAATTGAGGTGGAGAGTTTGATGAATTCCAATTGGTAGTTGAAATCATTATGAATGATATTGCAATAGAGGAAGTGAAATTGGGATAAATTTTAAGTTTTTCATGAGAGAAAAGGGTGTGTTCTGACTTTAGGAGAAAATATATGTTAATCTATGATGAATTAGACAAAGTTGTCTCATGAAAGTTGTAGCTTGTCATTTTAGCTTTCCAACGGTAGAAAGTATGCAAGGTTTGGATATCGGAGTTGAGAGATATGATCGTTTGAGTGGGTAATGTTGCGTAGGATGTGTATCCCGAATAATTAGAGTATATGGAGTGATGTGGCACTAGGATTGTTCAATTTGGAAAGATTATGAGTAAAAGGGATGTTAGGATGGGTTTAGGATCCATTGAAGGTGGGTCTTGGATAGTGAAAAATTTCATCACACCTGAAAGTTACACGGTCTGCTGGTGTGGGATCACACGGTCCGTGTTTTGGCCCTTCAAATCATGAAATTTCACTTTGAAGTCTTCAAAAAAGTTTTATATCTAGAATTTCTCTTTCAAAACTTCAAGAATGAACTCAATATGACATCTCTAGTAAAAGTTATACCAATTGTCCCAAGATAGGTTCAACATGATTGAGAACAAGAGCATAGTTAATTCTTTTGGCCATAACTTTATGAACCGACCTCCAAATTATGTGATTATTGAAGCAATAGATTCCTAAGATGTTTAGTTATCTTTTCATAAAGATTATTAGCCTTTGGTGTTGGGTTAAGAAAGATTGATGAAAAGAAATTGAGGGATCTGTTGGAAGAGCATGGTAGGGTTATGAACACAATTTGGATTTTCAAGCATATCTTGATCTATAGAGCTTCGATTGAGATGGTTATTTCCTCAAAATAAACTAGAGACATAACGATACAATTGTATTGAAGGAGTCAATTTGTAATTCAAGTTTGGAGTTTCCCAAGATCTATTCTGAAATAGGAAAAGAAAAAAATGAGTTTGATTTTCGTGAATTCGTTGTGTGGGCTTGCCCTTGTGGGTTGAGATGTTATGAGAATGAGAGGGAACCAATGATGGCTAAAAATATTCCATAGACATAACCCTAGAGGTTAATACAATCACATTTATGAATGGTTTTTGGATTTTGGGTTCCAAAAACGAGATCCAACATGTATAGTATCAGAGAAAGAGTTGGATTATGAAAACAGTGGCCAACAAAAGACGATTCAAAGAATGAAAAAAGTTTTATCGTCTGCTATGAGTGCAATAAACCAGGACATTATAAGTCTGAATGTCCTTTGCTCAAAAGAAAAAAAAAGAAAAGTCAAGAAAACAAAAAGAGCATAATGGCAATTTGGGAAGATTTGGATTCGTCTGAACCTGAAATCGAATCAGAAGCATCATAGCAAGCAAATATATGCTTGGTAGTTGAAAGGGAATGTTATGATGAGGTAATTTCTAACTTTGATGATCTTTAGGATGCTTATTTAGAATTGTTAGAAGATTTACATGTTATCTTAAAATAATATAGGATATTGAAAAAGAATTTTGTTGAAAATTTAAAAAACATAAAACTTTTAGAAAAAGAAAACATCTACCTTAAGAAACAAGTAGATGATATGAAAAAGAAAGTAACTGTAGATGGATATGAGGAAATTAATCAACGAAAACAAGGATTAACAGTCTCTCAGCAGATTTATCAAAATTCACAGAAAGTATAAAAAGGATGAATGACATAATTGGAAGATATAGACATCCAAATGATAAGAGTGATTTAGGTTTTAAAAATATTATTAATAATAGTAATATTCTTCATAATAAGAGTTTTGTTCCTAACAGAAAGAAAAAGAAACAATATTCTTATTATTCGATGAAAAACTGTAAGGTTAACCTTAAAGGTCCCAAGAAAATATGGGGACCTAAGAAGGATATAATGTATATTGCAAATCTCCTTTCTTGGAAAAAGCAACCATCACCAATGGGACTTGGACAATGGCTGCTCACGACATATGACGGGAAGAAGGTCTATGTTCCTATACCTCTAACATAAGCAAGGAGGATCAGTAACTTTTGGAGACAACCAGCAGGGCAAAATAGTTGGAATAAGCAAAATTGGTAAAGATTTTTTTTCATCTATTGATAATGTTCTGCTAGATTGAATGCTTAAAGCATAATTTAATTAGTGTTAGTATATTATGTGATTCTAATTTTGAAGTATCATTTAATCAAAATTCTTGTGTAGTTAAAAACAAGGATGGTTCCATATTCTTTTCTGCCAAGAGACGAAATAATCTCTATAAAATTAACTTAGACGATTTAAAAAGTCAAAATATTTCATGTTTTATATCAACAGATGATGAAAAACTAATTTGGCACCAAAGCTAGGTCATGTTAATTTTAAACATATTTCCAAGTTAGTTAGACATGATTTGGTAAGAGGATTACCAAAGATAAGTTTTAACAAAGAGTTCTTTTGTAAGAGTTGCATCTTTTTCATCTAAAATTATTGTAACTTCGTCTAGACCTCTGGAGCTATTACATATAGATCTGTTTGGTCCAATTAGAACACTAAATCTAGGTGAAAAGAAGTATGGTCTCATAATTGTTGATGACTTCACTAGAATTTGTTGGATATTGTTTTTATCATATAAAGATGAATATCTTAAGTGTTTTAAAGTTTTATACAAAAAGTTACAAAATGAAAAGGGAATTTTTATTGTTGGAATTAGGACTGATCATGGCGGAAAATTTGAAAATGAACAATTCAAAATGTTTTGTGAAGAGAATGGAATTTTCCATAATTTCTCTGCTTCTAGAACTCCTTAACAAAATGGAATTGCAGAGAGAAAGAACTTGATGATTAAGGAAATGGTAAGGACTATGCTATGTGAAATGAATCTTCCTAAAAACTTCTAGACAGAAGTTGTAAATACATCTTGTTATATTCAAAATATAGTATTTTTGCGACCTATTTTAAATAAACTCCATATGAATTATAGAAAGGAAGAAAGCAAAATATATCTTACTTTCATCCTTTTGGTTGCAAATGAACTATATTGAATACAAAAGAATTTTGAGATACTTAGAAGGTTTTACTGATCTTTGCTTAATGTATAAGAAAGGTAAAGACTTCAAGTTAATTGGCTACTGTGATACTGATTATGCTGGAGGGAGGATTGATAGAAAAAGTACAAGTGGAGGTTGTCACTTTCTTGGTCATAATATAATTTCTTGGTCAAGCAAGAGGCAAAGTTCAATTACTCTATCTACTGCAGAAGCTGAATAGATGTCAGCTGCATGCTGTTGTTCACAAGTGATATGGATTAAGTATCAGTTAAAGGATTATTTTATCCAAGAAGATCATATTCCAATCTTTTGTGACAACACAAGTACTATTAATCTCTCAAAGAATCCAATACAACACTCAAGGGCAAAGCATATTGAAGTTAGACATCATTTTATAAGAGACTATATACAGAGAGGGATTATCAATCTACAATTTGTTGAGACGAATCAACAATGGGTAGATATCTTCACCAAACCCTTAAGTGAAGACAGATTCAAGGAAATTAGACAAAACCTAAATATTGTAATGTTAAATGACCATTCGTCTGACACTCTATGATCTAGACGATTCATCCAAAAGAAGCTAAAAAATTGTAAGTTTTCAAGCTAAATAGTAACGGTAAGTTAAGAACGGTAACTTTTCAAGAGTATGCATAAAAAGGAAATTATCTCAAGATTCTAAAACACCTTACACTCTAGAATTTTCTTGAAAAACTTCGACTGACTTGTTTAAATTGCTTTCAATAAAGATTATCCAGCACTTTAATTTCCTCTCATTTCATATCTTTATCTTTTTATATACTAACCTCGCTTCGTTAAATGAAATACATCAATCGACAACTATATGGATCCAGTAATCTAGGAGTCAAAAAGTCTTCAACCCTCATTCCAAAGGCTAGGGTTCTTTATTCACTTCTTCTCCATTGTATCCTACTAAAAGCAGGATCAAAGGACATGGTGACAATAAATGATGAACATTGTTTGTTTCATCTACTTACTCACCAACCTATTAATCTTTCATTCTTGATTATGAAGAACATGATAAAAGCTAGGGAGTATTATTATATGAAGAGTGGTTTTTTACCTTACGGTATGCTATTAACAAGATTCTTTAAAGAATATGAAATCTTACTTGATAGAGGAAATATAGTAAAGATGAATGTTAAGAGTGTTATTAATGCCTTTACTATTCACAAAATGGGAATCATGACTGAAGCTGAAGCCAAGGTAGATTTTACACCGAAAGCAAAGTCTAAGGGGGAAGCTTTTAGTAAGACGAAGCAACAGTGAACATATTCCATCTAAAATACAAGCAAAACCTCGATCGTCCAGAAGAATATTAGTAGAGGAAAAGGTTGAACAATCGTTTGATGGGCCAATACAAGTTAAGACAGTTCTAAAGAGGGAGGAAAACAAGGTTCAACAACAACAACAACATCCTACCAAAATGATTGTCTTTATCCCTCAAATTCAATCAACACAATCATCTGAAGATATAGAGATAAAAAGAAAGTTAGTATTTGAGAGGAAGAAGCCTTAACAACAACTCTCTTCTAAACCAGTAGAAGAAAGAAAGAAGATGAAACTTAGTCAGAAAAGGGTTTCTTCATCTGATGTTCCACAAAAGACACAAACTGTTGAACACTAGTTAGTACTTTACAACCCTCCTCAACCAATAAAGAAAAAGGATTTGAAAATAAAGGTCATAAAAGAATCAATACTTGATCGAAACAGAAGTTCAATTATTATCAAAGAATCTTCTAAGCAAACATCAAGGTATAAGTTGAGCCTATAGTAGTAAACGATCAGACGATACATCTTCAAAGTCATGAAGAACGAAGATTATATGGTATTCTGCGAGATGAAAAGTCAAAACCATATCCAATGAAGATTAAAAAAAACATTATACAATCTATCCGATAACAAAAAATGTTGGATCCCGATTTTGGAACCCAACCCTCTTGCAGACTCATACATTTGTTGGACCCCGCTTGCTTCTGGAGCCCAACTCTTGCGAAATCATGAAACTTGCGCTTCATCGGTTCATTCTCATTCTTATAAAATCCCAATAATTTTTTTCATTTTTTTCATAATTTGTTCAATGACGTGCCCACATAAAGTTGGTCCCCACACTTATGGACCCCGTCCTGGAGCCCAACATTTGGAGACACAGACCTTGAGCAAATTTTCCTAAAGGGTCATTTGCTGTCATTCCACAATGGTGCTGAGCGCACACTAAATAATCACCAAAATCACAAGTTAACTTCTTCAAAGAAATTGTAGATTTAAGCCTTAAATTTGTTTTGAAGAAAGAATCACCTCAATTGGAGCTATATAGCTCAAGATATGCTTAAAATTTCAAAGCGTGTCTATACTTCAATCATGCTCTCTAAACTGATCTCTCACTTTATTTTGATCAAACTTTTTCAACTCAAAACCAAAAGCAACCAAACTTCTTGGAGAGATAAATACATGTCTTAAAAATTCATCGCTTCAAGAATAACTTCATTCGGAGGTCGGATGAGCAAGTTATGACTGAAAGAATCTAACATGTTCATAACCTCAATCATACAGTAACATGTATTGACGCGATTGTCATAACTTTCACCAACAATGTCGGATTGATTTCGTTCTTGGACCATTAGAAAGAAGACTTTGACATATAAAACTTTTATGAAGACAACCTGATTCAGCCTCTAAAATGGTAAAAAAATTGCCATTTCCCCAAGCTGACTTGTGGCTGTCCGTTAATAACGGACACATACGGGTTAAAATGCACCATTTCATCCGAGAATGTCCGTTAAACAGACATGGGCAATGCAAAGGGTCCTTTTGACTCATAACTGTCCATTAAATGGACATACATGTCTGTTTAACGGACATGGGGTTTTCCAAAACCCTCCAAACCTCCTCCAATGCTTCCTACCTCCAATTCAACATCATAAACACTTATAATCTTGCAAAATTTACTTATTCCACTGCCAAAACACTTCATAATAACCCAAACCCCAAATTCATTTCACAAACTCACAATTCTTGATCCATTTGGTCCATCAAAACCACAAATTCCCATCAATAGCCATAGCTGTCATACACCCAAAATCCTAAGTAGCATCCCAACTTGTAACCCTCATATCTCATCATTACGATGTCCAATAATTACAAGCTTTATAGCGTCGGAAAGATAAGAAGATTATCTACAACTTCAAAGAAGACCATTTTCACTGATTCTATCCATATTTTTCCAGAATTTCCCTTAAATCCTGAGCACAAATCTTATCCTTATGACAACCTGAACTTTTTCCCAATTTCACTTCCTTAGCTAATATACCATCATTCTTATCCATTCAAATACTAATCCTTCTTTTCCATAACATTTCAATTATAAGTAATGACAACTCATATTCAAGGTCCATCAATTTAGTTGGATTTCTTCTTTAGGCGTACTTAAATTCAACTACCAATAGAAGTTCATCAAATCCTCACTTCACTTTATTCAAAACATCTCATGATCATCATTGTAACATTCCTATCTTTCTTGTC
>JANJEY010000007.1:2033329-2047222 GCA_024703695.1 Erythroxylum cataractarum | reverse complement strand
GACTATTTTGCAATTTTTAAAAAATTTAGGGACTATTTTATAAATTTAAAAAATATCCCGAAACGGTACCCGGTACCTACCGATACCGATACAGTTCCGTTCTAGAGTCCAATCCGGTACCATGTCTTTAGGCACTTTTTATTTTTCTTAATTTATATTTTATAGTCGACTGATTTGTTAAATGCTATTTCTGCTAATGAGTGGGTCTGAGTGCATTTTTAGGAACTTTCAATTTTCAAGTTTATGTATTTAAGGATGTGTTGTTAAGTCTGGAAATTATATATCGGAAAATTCCATCCTTATCTTTGTGTTTTTTTTTTTTTTAATTTTCTATCCCGTTTGAGCTCCGTACTCCAACATAATAATATGCCAAAACCTAGTTCGAGTACCTTGTTCATGGCCAAATTGCAATTAAAAGTTAATCTCTTGTCAAAGTATTCTACCAAAAAATTTTCCCATTCGGAAGCTCCTTTTATATCTAATGGTGACATAATTATAATTTCTCCATCTTGAACTGAAAGAGCAACGTATCTCAATTTTGAGTTGTGAGTTTTAGCATCCATAACCTGGGTCATATGACAGCTCCTTACAAGAAACACTATCAAGATGAGGCCCATTAGAGTAAAGGATACAAGAAAACGAAGGACCCCTTTTGTTGAGTCCAAGTTACTCAAGCTAGATGCAGGATGTTCGAAGTTTAGAAGATTAAAAGGTTCAATCGGTATTATACTATCATAAAATTGATAGAACATTAAATAAAATTGAAGAATTTAATATATGATCGAAAAGATTATCCTTAATTTAAAATTTAATTAAAAAGGAAGACTATTAAATAAAAATTAATTGATTTATTTTAGTTTATAAAAATCAATTAATTTATGAAAATCGATTGATTAATTAATAAACTAATCGATTTTTAAACATAAGGATTATTAAAGTAAATCGAATGGAAAAGTCAAAAATTAAATTAAAAAATTAGTCAGTTCAAGATTTTTAAATTGAATTTGTTTAATTTTTAATTAAGTAAAGGTGATCCAATTTACAGAAATGGTGTTTGATCTCACTAGAATATACAAGTGTATGGGCTTTCCCCATAACAAAAAAAATGAACTTTCATGTATTATATTATTAAGTCGTATATTACTGTATTTGGATTACTGTTGGGTGGTTGTTATGATCTAAAATTAATTCAGATCAGAAGAACCTGATGTTAGTAAATTTTAGAATCTAAATTCCCCATGTCACTCTCATATTAAAATTACTAATGATAAATGTCCATATAATGTATTTCCGGTAGTGCCAATTTTCATGGTAGTTTTTTTTTTTTTTATTCGAGAAAACTCCGTAAGGAGGCCAAGCGGGCACACCTCTCTGAGAGCTCAATTGACGCACCACTTTACAGGCGGGCCAAGCGAGCGCACCTCATCATTGAGGGCCCAACTAGTTCTCCATCTACAGGTAAAACTCCGACTACCCCAGGCTCTTACGAGAAGGGCTACCATGGAATTGAACCTGGGACCTAATCATAGTCAAGCCCCGCTCTCAACCATCAAGCCACATCCCTTGAGGGCTATGGTAGTTACTCTTTAACTTTTCCTGTTTCATCCAAAAGGGAAGACAATGTTTAGAAATAACATCCTATCCGTGTTCATCGTTAAAGAAAAACCAATGAATCGGACACATAGTTTCAAAACCTGTTAGCACAAATTTAAATAATATAGACTTCTTTTGCAAATTTATTATCCTTACACAGTTACACTCCAAATCAAAAGTTTCCTTAGATTTACATAGTTTCAAACGTAATTATTCAGGCACTTGTTCTTTTTTCCGCTACGCTTATATTCGATCTTGCGTTTATTTTTCAACACACACAATATAACTCCAAACAATTCATCTTAACTTTTCCCAGATCGGAGACTTGGTCATTGAAAACCAAGCTGACAGAGTCGGCTAAATTTATTTGTTGTTCTGACGAGTTGCAGGTAGCTAGGATGCAGAACATGGAGGCATATAAGATGGAGGTGGGCGCATACTTGTTTTTTTGGTGCCTCCATTCTTCACTATCACCACAGAGCTCATGCCCCAAGTTGTATGCCTCTCCAAATGACAGTGCATGAACCAGACTCCTGCAATTTTATATATTTTAGTGATTTGGAATAAGCAGAATTAATATACAAAATACCATTCTGATGATATAGCAAGTGCAAAGACTTCACCTGGATTATCTGCTGTAAATCTGACAGCAGCCCACCCATTCATGGGAAGACCTATAGTGTTTACTTCTGGTGGATCCACGAGGTTATACCTCAAAGGGTCTTTTGTTACATCGAAATTCCCTTTGTTCATGCCAACCAAATAGAAACTGAAACCATGAAGATGCATTGGATGATTTTCTGCTGCCACTAGATTTGTTCCTTGGTAAACCAGTTCAACTTCTTCTCCATAATTCAATAGTATCACCCTTCTCCCTGGTCTTGTGAACCACGTAACATTCTCAACATTTCCCGTGAAATTGAAGTACACTGGTGGCCGGTCGGGGAAATCCGTAGAGAAAATACCGTTAATATTTCTGCGCAAGACAGATAAATGTCATCATCACTTTTAGTCAACTTCTTAGTATATTTAAACCTAGATTCTGAATTGGTGATCCATGAGAACAATTGTATCGTGTAATTTTTTACGTACACTCAGTGTAGAGAGGATTTGATTACCTGTAGTATGCCTGTAGTATATCCACTGAAGCAGTAGTAAAACTTACATTATTGAGGCTTGAAGCTTGAATACCTCCCTGGTACCCTGTACACGTCTTGTTAGAAGGACAAGGCAATGTATTTATAGAAGCTGTCATATAGATTCTTCGATTTATTTTCTTGGGAACATAAACGGGATGCTCTTTGCTCGCCAAGGCTTTGACACTAGCGAAGAACCTCGCGGCAGCGTCAGTATCGTTGTAAGCAGGAAGAGTTGGAAATCGAATAGAGGAATTTGTATGCTTTCCTTTATATTGCAGAATTGCAGTGGTAGTGGTGTTATCGAATGGAACACCGGACTCGGCGAAAGCCGAAGAAGCAATGTAGTATTTGCCGGCATGCTGATTTGCTGTGACCAACACGTCCATGGTTTGCCCTGGGGTTATAGTAATGTATTCTACAGTATTTGGCTTCGTGTATGCGGCGTCTTGGCCAACAACTGTGAGGTTGTGTTTTGCGATCCCAAAGAACATTTCTTCATTCAGAACTGCATTGACGATTCGCAGGAGATATGTCTTGCCCCGTCGGACATGTAACCTATAAGTTGTTTCTGCGATGCCAAAATAGGGGAAATAGAGCTTTTCGTCCGATTGGTTTGAAAGTTGTGGGAAATAGAGGAATTAAAAATTTGTAACATAATTAGAAGCTAAAATACTAAATCAAACAAGAGAAGAGGCTGGCGTAATTGATAAAATGACCTTTTCTTAATAATAATATTTTAAAATTCCACTTCACCAAATCCTCAAATCGATCAATTTTTTAGTGACAGGACCAAAAAGATCGGTTATGGGTACAAATTGAATTTTATTATAATAGTCATCGCTGTTTTGGTAGCACGTAAAATAATGATAGTGCGCTGAAAAAGTTGCGGTATATGTTATATGCAGCCTCAAATTAGGATTAGTGCCCACTGTACGTCATGCCTCATAATAGATTGAAAATGGAAGAGGTATTGTTCGATTTACCGTTTGAGCAAGCATACAAATCTCCAGGTTGACCGTTGATAGTAAAGGCATCCGAGGAGTTAGGTTCCCCACCTGTGGCAACCGCTGTCTTTATTACCTTCATCACATCACCCTTGTACCATGATGCTGCGTACAAATTATAGGAGTTAATCAGAGATTCTTAATTTCCAAGCATGTATAGATACATACCAAGCACAATTGTCTTCTCTTCATAAGGTTTGGGAAATGGATATCGGGTTCCCTTAGCGGGGTGAATGATAATGGCTCCATGAACAGTAGCCCGGGTCCAGTCGCTATGGGCATGCCACCAGAGAGTGCCTTCTTCTGTGCTCAATGCTATCTCTTGAGTGAAACTTGTTCCTGCTGGAATAGGGCACTGGGTTATGTTTTCAGGTCCATCTGACCATGGATTTCTTGGTTGCTTCACTCCATGCCTGCACGTATCGTATAACGTTAATGAAGTTCATTGGAAGCCGGAATTCAACCCTGGTAGATTTTGAGTCAATGATCTGTAAATGAATGCCAATATCTCATTTGCAGCAAGGTCTGGTGATATTTATAAATAGTACCAGTGGATGGTGACACCGTATGTTCCTCGATTGTGGACATTAACGAACACTGTGTCCCCCTTTCGAACACGAATTTCCGGGCCTGGAAAGCTGTCGTTTACCGTTAGCATGCTCTTGGTGCTACACAACCTGGTAAAATTAGTTTCTTTCAGCTGCAACATAAATGCAGTTCACATGAAACAACAAGCCAATTAGCTTCGTAGATGCAATTTCCTTAAGCAGCACTTAAATTATATGGACAAGAAAGTGAGTATTTGCAGATGAACTTTCCTAGTCAGAATTTCGAAGTAAAAAGAGTACAATTTGCTCGGTATTGCGAAGACTAGCTAGTTCTAACTTGCAAAAGTATTAGCATCCACGCATTAGCATGACCAGCCATTTCTACTGATATATAAGCAACCCACACCGTGAATCTAATCAACAATAACCAGGCTTATTATGATTAGCAGACAGAGAAGAAGTACGTACCACGAAATCATAGTAGTGGACAGCACCCATAGCTGTGCCAAATATCAGACTACTAAGAAAAAAATATCCCATAAACAATGAGATCAACCCCATCTTTCCCTTGATCTTTTAGCGCTTCTCTCTTTACTTTGTGGTTCTATCAGCTGTCTATATATCCTTGCATTTTACAGTGGAAGGTTGGTTGTCTCACCCTTAAGACGGAAGGCACATGAAAAAAAAAAAAACATATTGACCTTTGTGCACCTCTGCCTTGGGTCACATAGCTTTTGACGTTAGCTGTGATATAGGCTGCATGGGCCTACAATACAAACGTGCATAAGAAACAATAAAACTACAGCAAACCTTTTTTGGAAAAATAAAAGAAATTGTACTAATACTGGCAAAACTAAAAAAATATATATAATTACAATGAATCACTTAATCTTGCTACGAGAACAGAAACTTCAAAATAGAGTATATCAATTGATTATAACAAATCAACTTGGCTAACTGTGTTGTTCGTTGTTGGCAATAAAAGCAGTACTTATCCAATTTACTATATTAACCTTGAACCTCACTAGACTTTAATGAATCACCTTAAGTGTTTTGAAAAATAGATAATCTCACTAATGTAACGATGTATAAGATTAATAATTGTCTTCTAGTGAGTACCCAAAAATGACAGTCTGTTCTAAATATGAGGAACGTTTAATTTTGTTCTAAGGAGGCCAATCAAAATTGACTTTTTATCTGTTACAAATTCTCTCATTATGGACTGTTTGAGAGAGTCATTTAACTCTATTGTATTCCATATATGAGAATGCTCATTTAAGGGGAATACCTCTTCTTTTTGATTTTCCTTCTTGCTGATCTTCTTTTAGGATTAAGCGAACGCTCATGAAACCTTTCTTCTATCCCAACAAATCTATCATTCTCTAATTATCTTAGCAGCTGGTTATTTGTTAGATCATTATCCAGTAAGTCAAATTCATCATCTAGCTCTACTTCCACTAATTGTGAATTCTGTGTAGAAGTTATGTCTTTCTAGTTATCAGGTTCCTTTAACCGACAGATATGTCTAGAATCTAGATGTTATATTGTGTTTCTCATCTTCAATATCTAGAGTATATATTGCTGAGTTATCCAGATTTTCACTAGCAACAATTTGTACACCCACAGCCTCATCATTATCCACTGGAGAAGAATCAACACCCAATAATTCATCTTGCCATCAAATTTGAAAAAATTTTCTTGTAGAAACCCATTTCTTTGTTGAATTATGAGGTTTCCATAGATATGACACCGTAATTTTAGATTTTTCAATCTCCCATGTTTCATCCAACTTAAGAATTGGTAAATGATAAGGTAGTATAGCATTCCTTTTTTACCTCCACGTAGATTTTTGCATACCCAATTCACTCCATTCTGGATGTTTGAGTATCCATACAAAGAAACTTACCTAAAGAGCTTGCTAAAAAACTCAGTCCTTCAATCCAAAATTCTAGTGGAAAATTATGAAACTGCACCCACATAGAAAAAATTTCTTACATTCCCTGTTAAATATTATCCCAGGTTTCCACTTTTGAATAAACATTGGTTGGCCCCTATATGTCAAGGTCTCATTTCCACTTACTATCAACAACAAATTTAAACAGAATAGTATCATCATCAATGAGTAAACTTTTCTCCAATCCTTTCTTACCCCATTGTCCTGTGGCCCAGGCATCAATGATTGGAAATGCGAGCCTCTTACTACAAAAAGATCCGACCAGGGCAGTAGACTAAGTCCTCGCTTTGACTTGCAACAATTCAATCAATATACTAACAACACCATCCTTCATAGCATTTGGGTAGTATTTCATATGTATCTTAAGCTGTTGTAAGTGAATTTTCTTTGTTCAAGCATCAGTATTGGGGGAGGGGTTCTAGGAATCTGATGATGGTGAGCTTACCCCCTTTTTAGATGCATACTGCTAATAAACCTCTCGGGTGAATGTAGGGAAATCTTTCATAGACAGGGGTGCAGGTGGCCCATCCCTTGCCATGGAGTTCACGTCGTTGTCCTCCTGCCTCTCGCAGAGTCACCTTACACCGTTAGCCTCACATTGTAGCTCCTCCATCTCACGCCTTTTTTTGTATAAAGGAAAAAGGATTACACCGGTTACAAAACTAGTCTAGGGAAACAGATCCTCTGAGAGGATGGTAAGGCACTCGTTGGGTGGAGAGTCAAAATAAGTGACACCAATGTTGGATTGTTTAGCCTGAGTGGCGAGCCAGTTCGCGCTTCTGTTGTTCTCTCGGTATACGTGCCGATGAACAACAGTCCAGTTACGATTGAAGAACTCCAGGATACCCATGACGAGAGGGCGACGCATCTGAGAACGGGCAGTCGAGGAAGAGAGGATCTAGTACACCCCCAACAAGTCCACCACCAACTCAATCCGCCAGAAGCCCAACTGTCAAGCTAGAGATAGTCCGGTATATACGCCTCAGAGTTTCGCGAACTACACGGTGCACCAGCCGATGTTCTGCATGAACCCACCAAGCCAGTTGCCAGCACTATCACGAAGGAGTCCACCCGCTGTAACTGTGGACTGGGTACGGTTGCAAGCACCATCGGTGTTCAGTTTCACCCAACCTGGCGGCAGCCTACTCCAGCCGAGGAGATGTTCCTGGAGGGAATGGAAACCTGATAGGACTTGGCGTTGCCTCGTTGTTGCCTGCTGAACCTGACCTGCAAAAGACAATAAGGGAAAAGTGGGTGACGTAGGTCGCACAAAATCATTATAAAAAATAGACTTGTTCCTCCAGGACCAGAGGAACCAGCAGGACAAGCCAAACAGCAAAGGCCAATCCTGGCCCTGAACTTGTCGATGCTACTGAAAATTGATGAGAAGCCAGTCTTTTGTGGGAAGAGAGAAAGATGCCGAATTGATGAGGTTCGATGGGAAGGCCGCCCAAAGCTGGCGAGCAATCGAGCAGTCGCGAACAGCATGAAGAGAGAATTCTGCATGAGAGCAGTGGGGGCAAGTGCCACCGGATCTGTTTATCCCGAAGAGAAAACGACCCACTGAGGAGCAACGTAAAACCCTCAAACCAATAAAAACTACAACAACTTGATAAGTAGTGCTTGTAATGTACCACTGTACCCAAAGGCCAAACAACTTACCTTTCTTTTGTTTAACTTTGTGATAACGATTTTTCAGTCCTACATTCTTATCAAAATCTATAGTTAGCTTCTAAAATTATTAAAATTGTAAATGAATTCACAATATTAAGCAAGTTAGATGAAATGGTTCTTGAGCTTGCACTCCTCGAAGTACAATAATAGTCGAAATATTGTGTAGAGCTTACATGATTCAGAAGTCACATGCCACATCTAATCCAATTCAGAGTCATCACAATCATTAATCGTGATCAATCAATAAAATAGTGAACCTTTCAAGTGTCGATGGGAAAAATAACTCATAACTCTTTTTCCCATATTTAAGGTTTCAACAGAACCCATTCTTTACTTAATGATGGCAAAAGCATTTTCTGATCAAGTTCCATATATACTGAATGACAATCACCCTTAGCCTTTAAATATCCTAAGGTGAGCCTATCCCCTTAATTTATGAATCTAATTAGTTCATTCTTTAGGAATTAAATAAAAAAAGGGGTTTAAATAACTCAACAAGATGTTTTGCTAAGGAGAAACAGTGTAGAGTTCCAAAAGTTAACGAAGGAAAAAAAAAAGAAAGAAAAGAAGGTTCTAAAGTTAATGAAATAATAATAAAGATTGAAAACAAGAAACAAACTAACACTGAAGTGTCAACCTTAAAGAGAAATCTTATGAAAATTTAAGTTGGAAAATAGTGAACTCTGTCATAAGCAATGTTTCAATGGATAACTAAGAAGGAGAGTGAACTAGAAAAGAAATTATTTTTCAATCCCATTCCTTAATATTAATATATGGTTTCCATTCAATTAGTTAATTGTATATTTGTTATATTACTTATTGTTTAGGATAAGTATAAATTGTAACCAAGATTTTGCAAAGATCATAATTATTAGATATGTTAAATTAATATTTTATTTTTATTATTTTTCTAGCCATTTAATATTAATACTAGACATTGATAAGAAAATTAGACTAGCACATATTATATTTATTTCTTATAAAATAGTTTTAATTGTTTAAATCCATAATGAGCCAATATCAACTCTACTTCACGCTTAAGAAAATAATATAAAAAATAACTAGGTAAAAGCTTATTAGTAATTTTTTATAAGGTTATAAAGTTTTTCACTTGTTTTCTCTTTTCTAAATCTAACATTGAGATATTTAGAGTTACTAATAGAGAGTTATGAAGAAATAGAAATATATTGGTCAACTTTTTCTATCATGTAAATTTTATTGGGTTATTGAAAGTATTTTTCTTTTTTATATTCTAGCATTAAGTGGACTTAAATTGGTAAGTCTAGATTTCTGTATTAGCTCTATAAATAATTTTGTAATATTTTAGTTTATGCAAGAGATGTAAGAACGTAATTTCTATTGCAATAATAATCTCCCTTCATTAATTATGTGAGTGTATACCATTTATGACATCAAAAGTAGTATTTATGTGTATAACCATTTCCCAAAAAAAAAGTAGTATTAAGGCCAATTATGACATCAAAACGGTCTTCCTTAACTCATCAAACTTAATTATGAGCATTATGAACTTAAGAAAGAGATATGTGGTCAAAATGCAAGAAGATAAACTATTAAATTTAAAGAAGGTGTTATATCGACCTAAACAAGTGTCAAGAGTTTGAAATAATTGAATCGATAATTATTTCTAAGATAAAGGTTTTACTAAATGCTTACATAAATATGCTCTTTATAATTAAAAGAATAGACTCTAAACGTCTCAATTGTACCTAAATCCATTAGACACTAATGTAACTTTTAAAATAATTTCTTTAAATATTAATCAAATATTCAATTTGCATCTCAATGTTTCCAAAAAGGTCTAAGTAAATCTATACTATTATTTTTGGTATCACTTTTACACGCTATTGGGAGTGCAGTAAGTACTTTTATATTAATAACAGGAAGATGAGTTATACCACAAATGACAATAAACATTTTATTAACTATTAAAATGAAATTGCATCTTTGGTCATATTAAAGATGATCGCCAAAGATGGCTTAGAACTAATAGTTCATTATCTAATGCATTTTTTCATTTTAATATTCTATTCGAGAGTTATTAGTATTTATCAAATCTATTCCTATCTAACAGAACGCTATTGGATTAAATGACAGAGGAATTTATTATTTGTTTGTTTCTATATAAATGATATTATCTTAACAAGAAATAATTCAAATATGTTTAAAGGTACAAAAATATCATGTAGAGTTCGAGATGAGTGGAATAGATTTTTTTTACTATTTGAGAATTGAAGTAAAGTAAAAAGAGGAAAAAAATTTATCACTTAAAAAGGTTATGCAAAGTAGGTGCTTAAGAAATTTATTATGTTAAATAGTAAGTTAGTTAAGACTCATATATAAAGTTGAATAAAGTTATCGCAATTTTAAGTGGAAGATAGTGTAAATCTAAATTTATTCAAAAGATTTGTAGAAAGTTTGAAGTATTTGACTTGCACAAGGCTAAATATCTTATTTACTATTGGACCTGTTAGTCTATTTATAGAGACACCTTCTAAAGTTTACTTAAAGACAACCAACAGAATTCATTAGTATCTGAAATGGGCTATTGACTATGACCTGTTTTGTTCATCTTCTAAAGACTTTAATTTAATGACTTTTTGTAATAATAATTTTACTAGAGATTTTAAAGATAGAAAAAGTACTATTGTATTTGTTTTAGAAATAATACACTATGGTAGTGTTCAAAGAAATAACCTATGGTCAAACTAAATCGAAGTATGTTGTAGCTACTTAATATACTTGTCGTGCTATTTGGTTGAGAAGGATGTTCAAAGAGTTATAATTAAAGTAAATTGAAATAGCAAAGAAAATAATTGAAAATAAGTTTGCTTAAGATTTATTAAAGAATCTAATGTTTTTTGATAAGAAATATTGACACGATTTCATTTTATTAAAAATGTATAGCTAAGAAGGAAACTAACTTAAAGTTTTTTAAGTATCTTGATTAAGTTGCATACATTTTTATTAAGCTCCTCATATATGTTGCCTTTCAAAAGTTATGTATGATACTTGGAGTTATACAAAAAATAAGTTTAGGTGAGATAATAGAAATAAAATTAACTTCTAGAATTCTAAAATAATTTTGAAGGAGTAGGTGAATGGCTAAGTTTTAACTATCTCTAGTAATTTAAGGGAAGTTTTAAAGTTGCATATGTATAGGTTTAAATTAATTTAACTTTGAATCATTGAACTTACTCATAAAGAGTTTTTTTAGAAAATAAAAAATTCCATTTCTAAATAAATAGAAACTACCTTGCATTTTTTTCTAGTGTATAAAATTTTGTTATGTTATTAACAATATTTTCCTCTTGTATTCCAATATTAATTGATTTTATGTTAATGAATCTAAAATTCTCCATTAGCTATATAAACAAGCACATAATATTTCATTTTATATAAAAGGTATAAGAATAAAACTTATATTATAATAATACTTTTCTTTTTTATTTATATGATTGTATAATAATTAATGAGACTATTGTTTTTCCATAACGAAGATGGTCTTCTTCTCTAACAAACTAATAAGATAATATTAGGAATTTTTATTTTAATAATATTCTACACTAAATAAAAGTTAATAATAAATTGTAAAATCACCTAATATATAGGATTAAAAAGAAAGTAAAATGATTCCTTTTTAACTTTTTAATTAATAACACCTCCTAGATAGGCCAAAAATCCATTCAGAACCTTATCATTTTTACCATAATACAACTTAAATCATAATATTTTAGAGCGTTCAATTTCAATCTTGGCATTTTCAACATGTTTAAAATAGACCATAAGTGAATAAAAGTGATGGGTTAAACTTTTGTCCTTTAAGTAAAATATCATCACTCTAAGTGGATGAAAAAGTAAATAAGGTTAAACTTCCATCTTTTAATTTTTATTATTTTTGAAATTTTAATAACGGATCTCAATGCCATATACATGCCATGTGACTTAGTGGGCTAGATGACTTATTTTAAAATTTTAAAATTTTTAATTAATTTAATTATTATGCATCTTAATTATATTAATTAATATTTTTATTAAAAGACCTAATTTAATTGAAAAATATTGGAGCTTCTTCTTAAGTCTCAACTCTTGAGACTAAAAGAAAGATTCTTAAATTTAGTTTAGCTATGCACAAATGGTCGCTTTGTGATGACCAGACGATTTTGAAGATAGCCAGAAGTGATGTATTATTTGTCCCTAATACAATGTCATTGCACCAAACAACTCTTTTCTTGAGATTTAATGTCATAGTCTTTGTTAATACTTACCAATGAGAGCATATGCTTAGTTTTTCTTCACCCAAAGTAGAAGCTACTCCTTTTCTTAGTATAAGTGGTGGGTTGATGGAGAGAAACACTCAAAATAAATCTTAACTTTCCTTATTATTAATTAACACCCTCTGCATATAGTAAAAGTTTAGGTATTATTGTATAATGCTTTCATGCTTTTGCCTTGGTAGTTTGTGTTTTAGTCAAAGTTGATTTATAGGGTTTCTTTAGTGGTTGATTTTGTGAAGTGGGTTTAGGAGATGGATTAGATGGTTCATTTTTTTTCTTATTTCCATCTTCTAGGTAGTGTGTTATCTGGAAACTAAAAAAAATGGAGTCTTGTTTTAAAAAAAGTATGATTTTTCACTCTTTCTACTACTGATTTGTTAAAATCTTAATCAATCGACTATATTTGAAATGAAAATAGGCAATTAAGTTAAAAGAAGCTAGTAGGACTAATGGTAGAGCTTAGTTGTCTTTCTTGTTTGTCCTACTAAAGTTGAAATAAAGCATTGTTTCATTTGGCTACCATAAATTTTCTAAACAAGAAAAATTTTGTATTCAAATTTTGCAATTTTTGTTGTTGGAAGTTTGAGTAGGAGTTTGCAGCCCCTTTTTGGGTACAAGAGTTCCTTTCACTCCAACTAAGTGGATGGAGTTAGAACACCAGGCTTTAATCTACAAATATATCTTTGTAAAAATGCATGTACACTCCAATTTACTCATCATACTCATTAAGTCATTATGTCTGTACAATTTGTTTGGAGCTTTTGCTGGTTCATTTCCTCCCAGTTGATGTAAGCTTCTTTGTAAGAACATTTTATTCCCCACAATACTTGGATAGTTGATCATAGTCCTAAATCAATCTTCATGTGTTTCTTTTTTTTCTTTTCTTTCTTCTTTCCTTTTTCATTCTACTACCACTGACCACTACTCCATATTAAATAACACCCATTTCATATACTACGAAAGCACCATAAATTTTAGGACAATATTCTCTACCTCTCATTTAACCTAGTTTTTGATTTCTTCTCCTAATAGTAGTAACATACTCTAACACTCACTACAAGAAAGCTCACGTTTTCTGACGGAATATTCCGTCGAAGAAATGAACATTTCTGTTGGTTTCTCCGACGGAAATTATTGTTGCCGACGGAACGCGACGAAAGAAGAAACCGTCGTAAACATGGCTATCGTTATTACTTACCAACGGACAATGACTGTCGGTGTATTGTCAACGGAAAATCGACGGAATATTATCCGTTGTTGTTATGTTGTGACGGACATTGATTAAAAATTGCGTCGGTGAAATTCAAATATCACCGACGGAATATGTCTATCGGTATAATTTAGGGACAGAACAACCGTCGCTATGTTGCGAGGTAAAACGGAAGTAAGTAATAACGTTAACAACGGAAATATAATCCGTCGGAAAGTTGAATCCATTACCGACGGTAATTTATACGTCGCCAATTTTAGTTCAGGTTTTGTGCCGACGGAATGTTCCATTCCGTCGGAGAATGTTTACATATACCGACAGAATTGTGTAATCCGTCGGTGTTATAAAATTGTTATAACTCATCAAAGTGTACATAATTGGATATAAACACATCAAAGTGTACATCAAAGGTTTAAATAATGTCAATTGTTATAAAATTGGATATAAACACATCAAAGTGTACATAAATTGTTATG
>JANJEY010000007.1:1846941-1857589 GCA_024703695.1 Erythroxylum cataractarum | reverse complement strand
TGGATCTATTCAATTATCACCAGATTTGCCTCTTGATGGAGTCCTACATGTGCCAAAATTTCATGTGAATTTGATATCTGTAAGTAAATTGACAAGAAGCTTGAGATGTATAGTGATATTTTACCCAGATTTTTGTGTTGTGCAGGACGTGGACACAAGGAGGACGATTGGCCTGGGCAAGCATTTTAATGGCCTCTACTATCTCACACCAACCCAAAATCCCCACCTCGTCAATTACATAACCCGCACCTCTGAACTTTGGCAACAACGCCTCGGACATCCATCCGCCGCTCCTCTTCACCATCTATCTCAATATTTTCCAGACGTTGTTCCTAATTCTACGCATGTTTGTGAGATTTGTCCTTTAGAAAAACAAACTCGTTTATCTTTTCCTTCAAGTTCAATAAAAACAGATGCACCATTTGATTTGATTCATTGTGACATTTGGGGACCACACAAAATTCACACACATTCAGGGGCTCGTTATTTCCTCACCATTGTCGATGATTTTACTCGCTTTACCTGGGTACATTTTATGAGTTTTAAATCCCAGACTCAAACTATCTTAAAATCTTTTTTTTCTTGGGTTGAAACTCAGTTTGATTTGGATATCAAAATTTTACGTGCCGATAATGGGGGTGAATTCACGTCATTACGTTCATTCCTTGACACATGTGGCACCATTTTTCAACACACATGTGCCCACACCCCTCAACAAAATGGGGTAGTCGAACGTAAACATCGACATCTTTTAAATGTAGCTCGTGCCCTCAGACTCCAAGCCAATTTACCGTTACAATTTTGGGGGGAGAGTGTTCAAACAACATGTTACCTTATCAACCGATTACCCACACCTCTACTTTCCCACAAATCTCCATATGAACTTTTACACAAAACTCTACCAATTTATTCTGACCTTCGGGTTTTTGGTTGCTTATGTTATGCCACAAATCTCACCCCCAATAACAAATTTGATTATCGTGCACGTCGTTGCATCTTCATCGGATATCCTCTTGGGCAAAAGGGTTACCGTCTTTATGATCTTACAGGCAAGAGTTTTTTCACTTCCAGGGACGTTATATTCCATGAACATATATTTCCTTTCCATAAACCCCCACGAGAAATTCAAGACGATCATCCCGTCCTACCCCTCCCTACTAACTCAATTCCTTATCCAGAGTCCAATTCCACCACCTCAACCTTCCCACATACTAGCCATGTCCCTGCATCGAACACCATACCCAAACCCATTGTCGTCCCCTCCTTCATAGAGCCCCCTACAATGACGTCTTCACCAGCATAACTCAACCTATTGGCGGACCTTCCTTCCTCCCCTATCCCATCCGACCCTTCTCTCTTCCCAAATATAGTACCTGCTCTTCCTCTTTCTTCCACATCGCTAGCTCCATCCCTAGTGGCCAACCCATCACTCCCAAACCAGATACCCACTGCCATCCTCGACCTTCGTCGTTCCTCTAAGAGTCACCGCCCTCCGTCCCATCTTTGAGATTTCAAAACGTACCATGCTGCTGTTCTAGGCCCTGACGCCTCCTTTTCCTCCTCGTTCGGCACTCGCTATCCATGACAACAGTATGTCTCTTACTCTGGGCTATCTACTAAACATCATTCCTTTGTGCATAATATATCTCAACTGGTTGAGCCAGCCACTTATGAACAGGCCTGTCATGATCCTCATTGGGTTACAGCAAAAAGACATATACGAAATATTACAGCCCTTCATCACTTTGTTTACCATAGACGCTTATTATAGGCCAAAAAGATTATAATGGTATCTTAGTTCCCCTAACAAAAGTTTCGATCTTCATATATACTCAAGCAACCAAATCCAGAAGAAAGGGGAGGGATACGAATATACGTATAATCAATGTGTTATGATTGTGTATGGCAAGGTATACACTAGTTATTATAACGATGGGACTTTTCTGTCAAGCAACTGATGTTTTCTTTGCACCATTTGAGCGCTTTTGCAAGGCAACACTCGGAAGTCGGACCCATTACTTTTCAACTTGTCCTTTTTTATATTTATTGCATTGGCTATCTTGTAGGTCAAGGCATATCATTTTCGCCACTGAGATCACTGAATTGGACTGAAGACAACAGCCAACAGCTTGCAGAAGGATAAGAATTCTCTATCTTGTCGGCTCTCTCTCTTGCTTTTGTTTATATTAAGAGGTTAACTAACTAATTAGGCTTGCAATTAATTAACCTAAACACGTACCAACTGAAGTTACATGATTCTTAATCAATTGCCTTAATGGAAAAGGCAACGTTAATCAACCAATCAACCGCTTTTGTTATTCCTACCAACTTGGTTAGTTAGTGCTTGCAACAGCAAAACAATTATATATTCAATAACAATTATCATCTGAATAAATTATACATTCATTTAAGATTAATCCCTCTTACGGGTGGTAGCAATTTAGATATTGGATCGTATTCGTTTAAAGCATCTTAGCAATAAAAGGTACTTAGGTACATGTAAAGGGGTCACAAGACTCCAAGACAGGTTGAAATTCCTCTGTGCATTAGACTGATATTAGCTAACAAGCTACCATGGTAACAACTAACAACAGAATAAGGTCTGACAAATTTTAAAAAAAGGCAAAATTTAAGACCCCTTCTGGTCAGAGTCATCGAAGGCTCTCAGTTAAGTCTCACATGTAAGGTGCAAATTACGATAAACGTACACACAAGGAGCAAAGTGTGAGCACATGCAATATGGTCCCCATTTGATCACGTGAATCGATGCTTACTTATGTCAGTACCCATCTGCAGTACCACCAGTTAAAGCTACTGCTTCACCGGTTTAGTTATGTGATACCCTTTTTTACTTTTCCTACGTAAGCCTATGGTTGTTATACCCATCGAATGTAGTTTATAGGTTTACTAATGATTTAAAGGATAACGAGTTGATGAACAGTTGCATATTTGAGATAAACCAATCCATAGAGGATATAGTTTAATCTTAAATTAACTCTAAACTCCATTTTACATCGACCTTTCCTCCCTAATTTTGACATTTCATTCGTATCACAAGTTTTATGAAAAGAAATCATTAAGGAATCGGATCCTTAATTCTCAAGAGAGTACTTGAATGCCTAATTCCTAGAATGATTCTCACTTTTCGTTGTGTAGTTCTATAGATGATTATGTCTTAACGAGAACTCTGTCTCAAATCCAAAAGAAGCAGTACTAGTTTGCAAGATCGGCCATCATGTACTATTTGATTTTTCCAAGTTTTCACAATCTCTACTCATGTAAAAGCATACCAATTCTTATGTACCTGTAATTGTGTTGTAACTTAACATTCAAGTGAGTTTGATATAAATGTATGAATGAGATTTAATAAAATAAGATAAAAATAGAAATAAACATCTAATTTTTTAAGTAGTATTTATAAGAAGTTTTAAAGAGAGGCTAAATATATTTACTTTGGAAATGTAGCTTAATATGAGCATCAAGGATGGTACAGCTACTTACTACATAGACGTAAGGGTTAAGACTGACATTTGGAGACAAAAATCCAACCTATCTTATGTGTGTCTTACAACTCATTGACACCAAATGAAAATCCAGAGCCAATCATAGAACAACAATCCCCTAAAAAAATCCAACCTATCTTATGCCTTTTACAACTCACTCACACCAAAAAAAAAAAAATCAAGAGCCAATCATGTAACAGCAATCCCCTAAAAACCCCTATTTTTAGACAAGAAAAGAAAAAACACCTATTACACAACTCACCCAGCTTTATAATCCCCCTCCCCTCCCGTGTCCTTTTTCTACTCCCATCCACTTCCCTCCATTTGACCTCAGCCTTTCTTGGATCTAAATCTCCCTTCCCTTCATTTTCCCGAGAAGCTAAAAGAGACCCAGATACCAAAACTCCAAAAAGACTCAAACTTTACATCCAAAATGAGAGAAATCCTCCATATCCAAGGTGGGCAATGCGGGAACCAGATCGGGGCCAAGTTCTGGGAGGTGATCTGTGACGAGCATGGCATTGACCATACCGGAAAGTACAGTGGTGATTCAGATCTTCAGCTTGAGCGCATCAATGTCTATTACAATGAGGCCAGTGGTGGTAGATATGTTCCTCGTGCTGTTCTCATGGATCTCGAACCCGGTACTATGGATTCGGTCAGATCTGGTCCGTTTGGACAAATTTTTAGGCCGGACAACTTCGTGTTCGGTCAGTCTGGAGCTGGTAACAACTGGGCTAAAGGTCATTACACTGAAGGAGCTGAGTTGATCGATTCTGTTCTTGATGTCGTCAGGAAGGAGGCCGAAAACTGTGATTGCTTGCAGGGTAATGATGATTTTATTCTTTTATTCTTCTTTTTCTAGTAATGCTTCCACTTGTTAGATCTTCGTGTATTAGCTGTAGTTATTCTTTGCCTGGTTTTATCTTTGTATATTATGGGTATAGTTTAATGGTTGACATGTCGGATTTTTTCTAGGCTTCGTTGGATCTCACGTCTTAATGCCTGCGTCTATTTTTATACCATTGTTAAATATTCAATTCTGCATTCATTTTAGCAGATTCTGGATTATTTTTCCCCTTTAAATGGTATCTTATATCAAAAGGACATGGTTTTAATAATAAGCATGGCAAATTTTATTGCTTCCTGGACTTTTTAACTTCTGTAGGATAATCTTGTATTCAGATTAATAAGATCGTGATTTTGATTTTACTGCAGAAATGAGTTTTACGTATTAATACTGGGACGACTCTGGTTCGAGATTAGATGGGATTAACGATGTCATATTTTTCCTTCCTTTCTTTTTCAAAATAGTACCGGTATTACTTTGCTAGGAATTTCGTATGTTGCCTTCCATGATTTTCTGTAAATGGCATCGGTGTTTCGGAATTAAAGTGTAACTCCTTTGTACAATTTCATTTACAGGATTCCAAGTTTGCCATTCACTGGGTGGAGGAACGGGTTCGGGCATGGGAACTCTCCTTATTTCTAAGATCAGGGAGGAGTACCCTGATCGTATGATGTTGACGTTCTCAGTGTTTCCTTCTCCTAAGGTGTCTGATACGGTAGTAGAGCCTTACAATGCTACTCTTTCTGTCCATCAACTTGTAGAGAATGCAGATGAGTGCATGGTTTTGGACAATGAGGCTTTGTACGACATTTGCTTCCGTACTCTCAAGCTTGCTACTCCAACTTGTAAGTGTTTTAATAATGCGTGACTTTATTTATTTAATCACGAAGCTAAAATTAAAATGTTTTACTTTTTACCTATTTCTCCTTGAAATCCTAATTTACCACCTGAACCTCTTATTTAAGAATTTGAATAGGCAGTGGTTTTGACTGGATAATATTGTTTAGTTCCTGCTTGGTATCCTTTTATGCAGCTCAGATATTTGTGGCTGCTTGTTCACTAGTCATTTACATTGCTGAATGATGTGGAATGGGGTACTTTTGAATGTTGCTCTTTATGGTTGCTATTCTCATGATCTTTTCCTTCTCTGCCCCTCTGTTTTATATTAGCACATACAAGCCCGGGCTTACTTTATGCTATTGTCTATTTATCCCCACACACAGTCAATGTTCTTGCGCATCCATGGTCCCAATTCAAACATATTATTTTTCTCGCGTCCAAATTTCTGACTGTGGTACTTATTAAACATGTACTATGTTTGCAGATGCAAATTTAATATAATGTACTTACTATAGCACCTGTATATTTAGAAGAATATTTGATCTAACCATTGTGCCTTGTGTTCCCAGTTGGTGATCTTAACCACCTCATTTCTGCTACCATGAGTGGTGTGACTTGCTGCCTCCGATTCCCTGGACAACTTAACTCTGACCTCCGCAAGCTTGCAGTTAACCTCATTCCATTTCCTCGCCTACACTTCTTCATGGTTGGTTTTGCACCCTTGACATCAAGAGGATCACAACAGTACCGTGCGTTGACTGTGCCTGAACTGACCCAGCAAATGTGGGATGCTAAGAATATGATGTGTGCTGCTGATCCACGCCATGGTCGCTACTTAACTGCCTCTGCCATGTTCCGTGGTAAAATGAGCACAAAAGAAGTCGATGAACAAATGATCAATGTCCAGAACAAGAACTCTTCATATTTTGTTGAGTGGATTCCAAACAATGTCAAATCTAGTGTTTGTGACATTCCACCCAAGGGTCTGAAAATGGCATCCACTTTCATTGGGAACTCAACTTCAATCCAAGAGATGTTCAGGCGTGTGAGTGAGCAATTCACAGCCATGTTCAGGCGCAAGGCTTTCTTGCACTGGTACACTGGTGAGGGTATGGATGAGATGGAATTTACAGAGGCTGAGAGTAATATGAATGACCTGGTGGCAGAGTATCAGCAGTACCAGGATGCCACTGCTGATGATGATGAGGAATACGAGGAAGAATTGGAAGAGGAACCTTGAAATTTTCTGCTATGAAGTTTGTATCTTGTTGGCTCTCTTTCAGTGAGTGTTTTATGTTTCTGTTACTGGGGGGTCGAAGTGGCTTGGCTGTGGGTGCTTGTATTAGGGTGGGTTATTTGTGGGTGCTTTCATTCTTGAACTTGAAATTATGATGCATGTACTTGGTAGATGATGGATATATGATCTGAAAGTTAAAAGGAACCATTTTGTCAGTATCTTAAGGGAAGAAAACGAAAAGCATTATGGGAGAACCTAGGATTTGCATAATGCTAGCAATTTTTGGGTTCTGACCTAAAAAAGTGTTGCCAAGTGGCATTAATGTTCTTGTCTATGTCTAAAGGTTGGTAATTATCGGTAGCGTCTCCGGCGCTTTATGGTGATCTGACTGGGTGAGCTTTCATTGTTACCTACTTACCTTTGCTAATCTTTCCAACAGCACCAAATTTAGCAAGATAGCCTCTAAAAGTACAAAATGCCAACCTAACCTATTTGGATCTTTTACACCTGACTAGGTTTCTGGTGTTGCTGGATTAATTAATTTCTTGAACCCTTACTTTAGACATGAACGTAGTCTTTTCCAAGATCTTCTATGTTGGAGTCCTAGTCTTAGGTCCAAGGCCGTTGGGATCCGTTGGTTGAAAGCCGAGTTTTGGGTCACGCATCTACCCAGGCAGTGTTCATCGAACCGGAAGTTTTACTGATTATCGATTTGATCGGTTCAATAATCGGTCGAATTGGTATGATGTTATAATTATGCAATAATTATATTTAATTATATATAATATTAATAATATTTAAAAAACAAAAATATACCAAAAAATAATAAATGAAAAATTTATTGAACCAGTGGTCAGATTGGTTCTCACTGGTTCAATTGAGAACCGGTTTTTAAGAGTGAACCAGACAGGATAGCCGACTGGTCACCTGTCGTACCGGTCGAATCGGCCAGTTCGGTCCTGTTTTTAAAACATGGCACCCAGGTGTATAAGGTGAAGCAGTACTGAGATGTGAAGGTCTTTGTAAAACTACACCTCTAGCTCTTAGCATATTATTCTCAATTTCCTTATGCTTTGGATTATTTTTGTTCAAGACAACTTCACACCCAAACATGTTCTAGCTTGTAGGGGGACGTGATTACCTAGGCCACTTTTTCTATTTCAACTCTATTCCAGTTTATCCCATCCACATATTTATAAGGGACGTTTCAGTCTATCTTATCCACACATTTATGTGAGTCCCATATAAATGTGTGGATGAGATAAACTGGAACAGAGTTGGAACAGTACTAGTAACACAGGTGATTTCATTTAGTTTGGAGGATGATTCCTAAAAAAGACCCAGGACAACGAATACACAAAGACTATTATACAAGTACACACTACTGTATCAAATAACATAATGATAAATTATGTATCTTTTGAATGATAAATACATTTTTTTTTTCTTAAACTAGACAGAATATGATATTTTAAAGTTGTATATTGTTCTATTAAACACTAAAAAGAAAGTTAACCTTGTTTTCTATTTTAATTTTTCGTTCTATAACAAGATGAACTAGGAAGAACTAAGAAAAATAAGTTTTTATAAATAATTACATCATTACCACTTTATTTTTCTATCTTAGATTCTTCTTTTACTCCCTCTTATCACTCAAAATCTATTTCAATTCAATATTTTGAAAGTGTTTACAAATTAGAGATAATATTAATGGGTGACCAATTATTTAAGGAAAGTTTAGATTCCTGCCAAGTTAAGAGGATGAGAATTCTCTTATTGTATTGGTCTCTTAGGAGGTTTTAAAGGTAAAAACTCTTAGGTGGAGCACTATATTGGTGGGATACTTCATAAATAAAAGATTTCGTTTTTCTTTGATTCATAAATGGGCTAAAACTATGTGGAAGTAAGTTTGGCTTAAAATTACATTGATTAATGAGAATGACTTCTTCATCTTCAAGTTCATAAGTGAGACAAACATGTAAAAGATACTAGAAATGAGACCTTGACATTCTCAGAATAAGTCATTCTTGATCAAAATATGGAAGCCAGGGATGAGTTTGGAGTGACATAAAAAGCATTCCCCTATAAGTTAACCTTCATAATATCTTTCTTAAATATAATTGGTTTGAGTTATTTAGTTAGTTCTATGAGAAAACATGTTTGTTTGGCATGATTTATTTGAAGGAAGGAATTCAGAGAAAGTTGCAATATTCACTCAAGATAAGAGGTTATATGAAGATGAAGGCATGTGGAGTCAGAAATCAAGCTATCCCCTTGCTTATGTTCTCTTTTAGCTTTTATTAGCCGTATAGGTTCTCCATTCACCAAAATAGCAAGGGATTTTGTAGTTAAACATTCTTCTATCCATTTCTTAAACAAAGAAGGGCAACATGTTGCCTTTAAGAAGCTAAACATGAAGCTCCAATTGATTAAGTCATATGCCTTTGCCATATCTATATTTATTGAGCAACTCTTCACTTTTGACATACTATTATATCCTTGACAAAGAAAAATATTTGTGCCTATTGTTCTCCCTCCTATGAATGCATTCTAGGCTGGATTTATGATGTTTCCCATACTCCTCTCCAGTCTACTTGCAAGAATTTTGGTAATGGATTTGTAGAGTATACTACAACAAGCAATTGGCCTGAAATGTGAAACTTGAATGTATTGGGTTATTTAGGGACCAATATCACAAATGTTTTATTTCATTCTTTTAGGGTAGTACCTTCTCTGAAGAACTCCTTACCAACTTCTATTACTTCCTCACCCAATATATCCCAGTTCCTCTGAAAGAATCTCCTAATATAGCCATCTAGACCTGTGGTTTTGTCAGGATTTAAAGAAAATAAGGCTTCTTTGATCTCTTCCCTTGATATTTCTTTGATTGTTTTTACCTTATCCTCTTTTGAAATCTGTCTCATTCTCCTCATTATATCATCCAGAATAATCTCTACTTCCTCTTCTACGCCATATTGCTTATTGAAGTATTCAAAAGTAAGCCTCTTCTTGCACTCTTAGTCTTGGTGATTATAAAATGTATCATCTTCCAAGCACTGAATCTAGTTTTTGTTCCTCCTTGCTCTAATTGAGTTCATTAAGTACTTTGTGCACCTCTCCACTTCTTTTAGCCAAATCATCCTTGATTTTTGTCTTGGCAATTTTTATGAGTCTTCTAGGCCCTTATTGTACTTGTTGATTAATATTTCTTCTTCTTTTCTTAGTAGTAAGTCCTCAGGTCTGGACAGTACTCTTCTCTGACGTCTCTGTAAACTAAAAAAGTTAACCTTTTTGTTTGATATCAATTATCTAACTACTAATTGTTTATTTAGGCTATGGAGCCCTTTAACATTCCACACTACCAACTTAATAACAACTACTTTTTACCTGACTTCCTCATCTTTGATTTCCTATTTGTTCCATAAGCATTTCCAGTAAGGTCTCTTCTTTCTTTATTGAGGGACTATTGTTAATTGCATTATGATCTTTCTCCATCCTATTTTTTGTTTGCTCAATCCCAGAGGTCTCTTCATGTACCACTAATGGGGTGTTGTCATCGCCATTTTGATCTTCCTCTACCTCATTCACCCCTTACTTTGCTTTGTCAGGAGTTCCATGTTCATTGCTTTCTTTGTCTTGACTTGTGATGCATTCATTTGTTTCCCCTTTCACCAAATTTACTCTTTCTTTCTGCTCAGCCTCTTCTCCTCTATTCTTATTCTCTTCTTGGTTTTCTTTCCTCCTCCATATCATTCTCTCCTCCTTATTCTTTGGTTTCCACATATATGAAATTCTAACAAGATCTTCCTCTAATTCTTATTTCTCCTTTGGCTTCATAATCCTCTAATAGTATGGAAGTATTTTAAAATGTCCAAATCAATACATACGTTAGCAAATCCTATCCTTCTCATCATTTTAGTGTTTTCATCCATTTTAAGAGTTTTTGTATACTTTGTTTGCAATGTAGCTCATCCCTTTTGCAGACTAATATTCTAATAAAATTTCATGAAAATTAACTCACAGCGGAATTGTTTATAGTCTATTTCAATATGGAGTTACCCCTGGATGCCATTTCTTCAGCTGAATTAGATGTCTTACAACATGCCAAGGTTTTGCTTCTAGCATCCTCTAAGCATTTTCATCGGAGTTAAACATAAAAAGCTCATCTTCATTCACCATAGTGTTATATATATATATATATATATATATATATATATA
>JANJEY010000007.1:1831492-1846841 GCA_024703695.1 Erythroxylum cataractarum | reverse complement strand
ACAACAATAACAATAGTAATAATAAAATTAATAATAATAATAGTAGTAGTAGTAGTAATAATAATAATAATAAATAAATAAATAAATAAATAAAAATTAATAAAAATAAGAATAACTTAATAATAATAATAATAACAATAATAATAATGATGATGATGAGCTTAATAATATAAGGTAACCTTTGTCTTCACATCATTTCATACTATTTAATGTAGCACTTTATCCAAGCATTTTCTTCACAACAAAGGCTTTACCAAATGTAAAGCCTAATCTTCCCCTGATTTATTACCTTTAAAATAGTTTTAAGTTATAAAAACAGCTTAAACTATGGCTTCAAAGCCTTTTCCAAATTAAATGATATGAAGATTAGCAAATTTAAACATTAAATTTGATATATATTAAAAATAAAAACATGATAATAAATCAAACATATTTTTGTTTTCAGTTTTTTATTAGAAATCTCAACTAAATAAGTTTTTATTTTTAGCTTTTATATATCAGATCTCATATAAACAAGTTTTTATTTTTTTAGAAAAAACAGAAACTAAAAACAAGAAACAGAAATAAAAAAATAACAACATAGAAACAAAAGCTTTCTCTCTTTTTAGTTAATTTCTTGTAATCACTAGACAACAATATCTTGGCTTTTACCAAACATGGTTGTCCGGTTAAAATGTCTGGCTAATGGTTTTAGACTCAAACATTAAACCTATAAAACAATACAACGTGTAAAATTTTAGACAAACAACAAACCCGCAAAATGGAAAAAGTTTCATAATATATATAGTGAAAGAATCATTTACAAACATGAAAATTCATTCAGTGGCATTCAAACGACTATAACCATATCCATCGTTGGTTCTTAAGCGACCATCAGAAGAGATGCATCATCCTAATCCAAAATTGGTCTATCTCTGAATTAGTTTCTCTATATACTCGATTTCCTCACTTCCCAAAATAACACAAGTTTCATGTTTATCAAAGATACAAATTATTATCATTCTCATTTTCACTGAAGTAGGAAGCTTCATTTTCTTCACAAAATATACCAACAACAATTACAAAACTTTCAAAGTCTTCCGTGGTCATTATAACTATATCCTCAACAGCTCAAACTCGAACAAGTGTATTTGAGATTTTGTAGCACTACAACAAACTATGGGGTGGTTGTTTCTGATTTTATTTTTAGCTTTTAATTTTTGTTATTACATTTAGTAAAAAGAATTGTTTGTTTGATTTTTAGTTTTTGTTTTTAGTTTTAGTTTCTTTCAGTTTTCAAAAATTATGAAAACAATAAAAAGTGATTTTTTTGTTTCCTGTTTTTGTTTTTCATAATTTGATTTACTATCATTTAAATATATATTATTTAATTATTTAGCTTTTAATAAAAATTATGAATAATTTAATTCGACATTATCTTTATATATTTAATAAATTAAAATTAATTATCAATAAAATATGAATAATTTAATTTTATTTAATTTGTATAATTAAAAAATATATAATTAAATTTAAAATATATAAATATTAAAATAAAATTTGATTTAATAATTAAAAATATTTCAAATAAATATTAATTTTTAAATAAAATTTTATTTTTAAAATCATTTATTTTATTAAAATAACATAATTTTATTAAAAATTTGTTAAAAAATATTATATAAGAAATTATCGGTTGAAATAAGTGCATCAATATATGTACCATCTATCTCCTATACAATCCTAAAAATTTTAAAAATATATTAAAATAATTATAATCATAAGGATATAATTAAAATAGTAATTTTTTTTGGGAAAATCAGAAAGAATATATAAATAAATATAAAAAATGTACAGCTAGAGCTTGTACAATCTACAAACTCTAGTTCAAGAGAGCAAGGTTAATAGAACAACCAAAACACAATCAACAGGAACCCTTCCAAAGACCAGCAACCGGACCAAAATATAAGCTAGACAACCAACGCATCCAAATTTAAAGCATCAAACCTTCATACCATAAACTACTACCAAGCCCAACCTCATATAGAACTAATACCAGCAAAAACCATGGGAGAACCCCTAGGGGCAAACATAAGTTGTACAGCTGAGGAGAGGTCGAAATATCCTCTCAACCCACTTTAATAAGTAAGACCTGATGTGCTGAATGTGGTGGAGGTGTGGATTCTTCACTTGACTTTGCTGCAACTTCTGATGAAGCAAAGAAGAATTGGATATTGAGCTACTGCCTGGCTAATGAGGGAAGCCAAACTGCTGCTGAGGAGTGGCTGCGAAGAGTTGAAGATTGGGTGAGCTCTCATACTGCGGTGCTAAGACCTACTACCTCAAGTGTCTCTGGTTAAAACCTACAACAAAAACCTGCTCAAGGATGTTAGTATTAAAAACCTCTCATACCCTTACGTGCCCTCTATGCTTACTTTGAGGTGCTCCTGAACTATAGTGAGAACTCTGGCTTTCAACCATCCACCCCCATAGTTGTCTTAAGAGTGGGATGTGGGGCAAAGGTTGTAAGAAAAAGGGGGAATAAATTTAACAAAAGAGTAAAGACAGTTTAAAGAGAGACAGAGAGGCTGTTTGGAAGATAGGGAGTGAAGGGTAGATTGCCACAAGTCTATTGGGAAGGGAAAAATGTTATCAGGACAGTGATAGTCATTTAGAAGGAGAGGACTCTAATTAGAAGATTTCGTAATAATTAAGTGATCTATATAATATTCATCATCCTAAAATGAGTAAGGGAATGCTCAATTGTCTCGATTAATATTAGTTTAGGAAATATTCGGTGAATGTTAAGCGACACTTTGAAAATTTGTTTTCTAATGTTATTAATAGAATAAATTCCCAATGGTGAAAAACTAGTATGATTATACTAAAATATAGTATACATTAATTTTATGTGTCATGTTTAATCAAAATATTGTATAATAAAATGATTAAATTAAACAAAAATTATATATGAAAAGATTAGTCAAAATTATTTTAACATTCCTAATATTTGAGTGTTATGATGCGTTGTCAAATGTCAATCTTGATCTATAGAAACAAATTATTTAATTAAAAAATTAAAATAAATTAAAAGTTTATTTTTATCTAATCCTACATATGATTTAGGGTTGTAATTTATGTTCTTGCCAATATATTTAAGAACTTAATGGTCACGCACAAAAAAGATTGAAAAGAGAAAAATGTATTTTAGTTAAGTCTGGCTTGATTGTAAAGTTTGAGAAATTTGATAATTAAATATAAGCTATTTAATAAATAAGGAACAATATGAGATATTGGAATTGATATTTAATTAGAAATAATTATAATTATAATTAAAGTTTAACTAAAATTTAAATTTTATTTCAGTTAAATTATTAAATAATCCAAACCTTACTATAAGTAACCTTAAGGTTTAAAGGAGTTAACACTTGATGCGTGTCCATTTTTGTGTAGAGCTTTCTCAACACATTCATATGGATATTGTTAAAAGAAACAAACAAAAAAAATATTAAGTTGTATAATAAAGTATTATTTACATTTATGCTTATTAGGACTGATGAGATTTAATAGAATATAATAAAAATTGGTTAACTGGATAAGAGGATCGGTTCCTTATTAAGACTTACATAATAATCATATTTAGGATTTTAAAGTGATCTTAATTTTCAACAAAATCATGTGAAAATGAGATTATATCTGACCTGATTTTCTAACGAATTTTATTCATACTTATTTTTTACCAATTAACGAGAAAAAAAAAAAAGAAGAGCATTAACAACTAAAGAGCTATTACTTTTTCCTGAAACTTAGGTTGGAAACTATTTCTAATTTCAGGTTGTGAGGCTCTATCTAAGGAAGTGTCCGATGGCAGATATTAATTGGCAAGCATGGAAAATGTCAGCATTGGAATTGCCAGGGCATGCAATATCGAACCGTACATTTTCCTTGCCCACCTCGCTCCCATGCGATTACGGATTCATAAACAACTAAAAATAACTGTTTCCATTCTAAATTTAACCTCAAGGTTTGTCCTTAAAAATCCCACTTGACCATGATTTCATAAACCATGCCAGGCCTGCACAAAAATATCAGAGAAAAAAAGTAAATAAATAAATAAAAATTCTTCCTTTCAGCTTCAGGGCAGGTCTAAGTAGCCATTCTTTGATTGCTCCTCAGCAATGGACGTGAAGAGGATTTCTTTTGGCATCCTGGTGGCCGCTGCAGCCTCCATGAGTGCTGTATTAGCCGCCGAAGAGGTCTCAGTTTCAGTTTCAGCTCCTGCCCCTGCTCCTGGCCCTGGCACTGCCAGCGCCGCATCTGCAGCTTTGCCGGTTGTTGGGTCATTGTCATTGATTGGCGCTTCCCTTCTCTCATTTTTCGGCTATTATTTGCTGTAAGCTCAACCCACGTATTTACCACAAGTTGTAACCATGTCCAAGTAGTAGCTTTGCTGCTTGGAAATATCATGTTCATTCCAGTGATTTGCTGCAATTGATTAAAGGATACTATTGGAAAGGATTCGGTGTTCCGAAAGCAAAACTGTAAACGCTTGATCATAAGCTTCCATATTAAAGAAGTTCAAGAATGTGGACATCAGTAAATAAATCAATAAAAACCCAAGCAAATTAAAGTGTTATGGACATTAGTCAAAACACTCCAATATATTCTGTTTACAATTTCCAACAAGATATGTCTGACTGTAAATAATAATTCTAGCTTGATCTAGCAAGATACATCAAAACAAAGCAAAGAGTCTATTTTTGCAAATAACGCAGAAGAGAAAAAACAAAGTTTAGTGGAAGCAAATTCTTAGATACAGATTGGCCGAGTGGAGTGGTGCATATACAATTGTGTTGCATGGGACGGAACAGATGAGTGAAGGTGGTAAAATACTTTGTGAATTATAATCCTAGTTTAAACACGCTCGCTCCATAATAAACACATGCATCTTCGCAGTAATTTTAGATCAGTTGCAATCACCGCCATTGCCGTTGAATTTGTGATGGGACAAGAGGCTTTTTGTCAACCAAATGGCTGTTTCTCTAGATGAAACTGTTTCTTCGCTAAATGGCCTTAGCACACCAGCAAGCTCATCTATTTTGTCCTGTTTAAGTAGCCGTGCACATAGCTCCAGTAATGATTCCAAGGCATCAGCTCTTTGCCCACCTGGGTTCTCCCACTTACCCTTGGCTTCATCACCACCACTTAACGCACTAAGTGTTTCCAGCAACGAAATTCCACTGGCTGCATCATCTTTCATTTCTGATGCACAAGTATTCTCCTCTATCTGAGTTGCACAAGTATTCTCCATATCATTGTTAAGGACAAGTTTCTCGCAACTGTCCGATGGAATGCAGCCAATATGAACAACTGTACCAACATCAGTACTTTCTGGCTTCTGTACACATAGTGGCTCAACAGAAGTTTTTGTCATGGATGACGGTAAGTTGTTATCATCCTCACATGTATTTATTTTCTGCTCATGACTTTCCTTTCTCGAAGTATCCTGTGTCTCTAGACATTCAAGAGGTTGCTGGTCGTAGCACATTGGTTGAACTTCAATGCTCATGTTATTGGCATCAACTTTTTGTGGTTGAACTTCAAAGCTCATGTTATTGGCATCCACTTTTTGTGGTTGAACTTCAATGCTCACCTTAATGGCATCAACTTTTTGTGCTTGCTTCAAACTCTCAGCAGTTGGTTCTCCTTCATGCTTTGAATTCTCTGTGATCTCTGAACACTGAGTATTAATAGAGTCCCTCTGAGGTATATTCCTAGAATCGGCTGGTCTCTCCCCGTTGGAAACACTTGTTTCAGAATCAGGTGGTTCTCCTTCATGCTTTGAATTCTCTGTGATCTCTGAACACTGAGCACCAACAGAGTCCCTCTGAGGTATATTCCTAGATTCAGCTGGTTTCTCCCCATTGGAAACACTTGTTTCAGAATCAGTGGAACTGTCCTTTGGTCCAGTTATAGAATCAGATACTTCTGCAGCATAGCTTGTGGGATCAACCCCCTTAATCTCAAGATTGTCTTCTGTGCTTGACGTAGATGTTGGATTGTCATCAATATGAGGTAGATAATTGGGTTGCAAGTTGCTACTTACTGCACGATTCGCTACTGGCAGGTTTACCCCTCCAGATTCCTTGTCTCGGTTGTCTTTCCCACCATACCTGCTAGAAGTTGCTTTCTTAGGTGATTTCTCCTTCAAATTGTTTATGGGCTTTACAGGAAGGAAAACTGAAGATAAATTATGACAACGAAGGAGGTAGGGCTGCAAATGTCGATGTCTTAGTAGCTCTGCAGCCTGAAACAACAGTCATTCCAGGTATCATAACTGACTAACATGAAACAGGTGAAAGATATAAGCCAAAGTTTCAAAACATACAGTTGGTCGGTGCTCTGGGTTCTTCCTTAGCATGCTCTTAATGATTTGCTTCCTGTTAACATTTAACAGAATATATGTGCATCAAAATAATGTACATGTTTTAGCAAGAGCCACAAGTTATAGAGGAAAAACTAATACTTACAGATAGGAAGAATACTGTATAGGAAGAGGAGAAATGGAAGATCTGTTTATTTTGTTGATAAGTCCAGCCATATCCTGTCCAAATCATTATCATCCTTTAGAATTCATTGCTTTCATGTAAATAATGTTAAGAATGATTTCTAGATAGATCATTTGTTCACTCACTGGAGCTCTAAACGGTGGGTGATGAGCAACAATTTCAAACATACAGCACCCTGAAAAAAGAAGAATATGTAATTGCTACTCAAGAGAATTTTAACAACAAAAGCAATGTGTTAATATAGTTCTTACCTAGAAACCAGATGTCAGATTTGTAGCCATATGGCATATCCGCTATAAGTTCAGGACACATATAATTGGGTGTGCCAACAACCTATTTGAGATCATAAAGTAGCGAAGCAGAAAGATGATAAGAACTAACTTTAAGAAATAGTTTAATCGTCAGTACTACAAAATCATAAACCAATCAACTATTGATTAGAAGTTGTGCAGTTTAATAATGAATAGGCCACAAATTTGAGAAACAAGTCAAAAACTACGTTCAGCTCTTCAAGTTAAGAAATTTAAGTTGACTTCAGAATTCCACGGGATAAATCGAGTTATTAAAAGTACTACAAGACCATACATAGGAAGTAAGCTCTTCTTCGTTCAGAAGCTTTGCAAGTCCGAAGTCACCTGCTTGTTACATCAAAAACAAATTTCATTTAATAGACAAGTTTAAAGATGGACTGGACTCTGGCAAGGGAAAACACCCCTGTGAGATAAATGACTTACCTAGTCGCACATCACCTTCCTTGGTGAGGAATATGCTGGAACACTGGAAATCAAAATGCTTAAATGAGAAACAATCCACTGATTTCCCTTCTGCTCATATCCAAAGTATACAAATATACCTTAAGATCTCCATGAAAGACACGGTTAGTGTGCAGGTAGTCCACAGCTAGCAACAACTGAGTAAGCCATTTGCAAACTTTCTGACAAGTTTGAGAATAAAGAGATTATATAAGATAATACTCTTTGACAATTTAAAGAAACTAATAACTTGCTGATTACCTCCTCAGTGAAAAATATTCCTCTAGCCTTCTTAATAATCTGAGCCCTGTTGGAAAATCAAAGAAGAAGGGTGAAGTGTATAATCATCCACTTATCAGTAGTATACTAGTACTGCAATATGCAACACCAGGAGTTCACTTTTTTCTAAGGACAATTCATGGAAATTACCTGGCTTGTCAACTTTGCTTAAACTGATTATGAGATGGCCTATTATTGGTTTAATTCTCTAATTGCATCTATACAGTCATCCTAACGTAGCTTTCTTTTTCAAGGTCCCATTATTATTCATTTAAGTCCTTCCATTATTCCATTGTAGATTTTCTTAATAAAAAATTGTTCATTTCAATCGAAAAGTTATTAATGTACTCTTTTTTCCATTTTAATATATGATAAAAAAGCTAGTTATTAACGTATTCTTTTTTCCATTTTAATATATGATAAGAAAAAAAGCTAGATATAGAAGGAACTTTGAAGAAATTAACCAATAGATCTCCATTTCCACATTGCAAATAGTAAGAGGATCTTACTAGACAAATTATATTAACAGGTCTAAAAATAGGAAAAACAATAAGTAGAACAACAACAAAATAATTTCTAAGATAGTTTCCAAAAATTTTGACTTAAAAAAGAAAAGAAAACATGAGAAGCTCACAACCACTATCAATAGTTGGTTGAAACTCTAACAAGTTTCATCCACTAACATTGGAAAGTTATATTTGAATCCATGGAAGATATGCAGATATATAGATCCTAACACATAATTAAATGAAAATGACATCTCCTAGATTGTTTAACACAATATAGCATCTTCAACATTCCACCTCTCAACCCATCTAAAATATTGGACTACTTGATAGAAACTTACATTTCTCCTCCATCACAGTAAGAGGTTACTACGCACAAACAATCCCCCTACATAAAAAGACGCAAAAACAGTTTTGGTAAGCCAGTAAACATCTCAAAATAGAGTAAATAACAAAAGTCTCAAAGATGATGATTCCCACTCTGCACAGCTAAAAATAACAAAAAAGGAACTGTTCTGACCTTGTCCAGCCAGGAATCTTTGTACTCCAAAATGTATGGGTTGTTTAGTTTAGCAATGAAGTTCTTCTGCAGTACATAACAATCCAAGATAGTGTCTTCAGAATGGCTCAGTAAGAATAAAGCTAAAATTGTTTTAGCAGATCGGAAGTATCAGAATTGAAAGTCTATTAATCTATCTTCTCGGCTAACTATTAAAGCAGATCAAAGAAGGATTACATTCCTAGATGTGCAGCAATGTATTAATTATAAAAGAAACAGTAAGAACTGGTACTAACAACTCAAGAGTAGAGAGCAATATGTTGGCATGGTGGTACAGTCACGTAAGAACTTGTTCCACAAAAGGAGAGAATGATTCTAAAAATGTGTATAGAAGTCAAACAGCATGTTATCACTAAGAACACGTATAAGTTGTAACTGAAGCAGGACAGTAGATTTCATGTTTTTAGATTGATATGAAGTAGTTGTATACATGCTAGCAGGTTTTCTAGTAAACTAAAGATTAGAATCATAGAAAATAAACATAAAAACTCTGTTCATAGAAGTGGAGATAAAATTTCATCAGGGAAAGGAAAGAGCTCATTGTCTGGCCACCAGAAATAAAAAGGGAAAAATAAAATTTTATATTCGAAGCAGAAGTGAAGGTGACCTCTTGGTGAGCTGGGCGCTTGAACTTGTCTGTCTTCTTAGCCAACTGGATCTTCTTCAAGACATACCTACCAAAAAGGTAACAGATTTGTAAATATGTAAAAGGAATCTCAAAACATCAAGAATTTGGAACTTTAAAGACAATGACAGGAAACAGATTTAAGGGTCGTGCTGACACGGCAGCCACCAACCGCTAATAAACGAAAATCATAATTTTGATCGAACAATTCCTTTGGAATCAATAAACATGTTTACATGATAAAGAATCTTGGAAGACTCTTCCAACGGAAATTTAAACTGAGATCACAGTTTGCACAATTAAAAAGAGCAAAAACGTGAGTCATCTTCTTCAACCTGTCAACACCTAGAAACCTGATCTCGGAGATTGATCCATAAACAGACCCAATAACAAAATGAAATAGTAATTCACTCCGAAAACTGAAAAGGGGTAACTAAAAAATTGTAGCAGAAAGAAGATCATGAAAGAAAGGAACCTGCTGAAAAAATTAATCAATTTTCTTACTTCTTTTTCTCTGTCTTATGAAGAACAAGGAAAGCAGCATCGAAAGCTCCTCCCCCAATCTGTTCTAGAATGTCGTAATCTTCCATCTTTGACTTCATTTCTCCACTATCGGTGTCCATTGGAAGCGAAGCTCAAGAAGGCCACAAAATAACAGAAACTAACAAACCTGATTCCAACCAAATTCTCAAATCTAATCTAACAGAAAAAATATTTCTGGGATTTGTGGCAAGTAGCTATGTAAGACTTTTACCTTCCCTAAAGAAGAAGAAGAAAAAAAACTCGAGCTATGAAGTGAGAAAAGCATCCATTAGCAACCTATAATTAAAAGGATTGACGAGTTGAAATTGATTTTAAAAAAAAGATTATTGAAGTAACCTTCAAAACTCAGAGGTCTGACAGGTGAGATGAATAAAGGTACCTTGAAAAATCAGGAGTTTGCATTACAGCTTGAGAGGGATAGAAAGAGAGAGGGAGGTGGGAGGACAAAATCAATAAAAATGACACGGCACTAGGATGATGATAGTCCATGGAACTTACCTAAAGCAAGAAAAGAGTGAGAGGCAGTAAGTCAGCAAGTAGTACAGTAAACACTTTTTGCTTATTGGGTGGAAAATGAAAGAAAGTGAGAGTCTTTACAGTAAACACTTTTTGCTTATTGGGTGGAAAATGAAAGAAAGCGAGAGTCTTTCTTTCTTTCTTTGCTTGCATTTAAAAATTCATTCGTGAGAGGAATGTTTTTCCACAGAGGACACCTTAAGATGCTTTTGAGGCAGTATGATGTTTTCCTAAAACTTTAATTCTATTTTGAAACCAAAAGTATGCATCGCATCGCATCGCAATTGCTGGTGGAAGATCCTTTTTGCTGGGGCCACGGTGAAAGCAATTTCTTCTAAATTTCCTGGCCACACTAATTGTCTGGACTTACGCATTAGTTGACCTCATCTCAGTGCAATTAGTTTCGGGTTTTTTTTTTTTAATTTTTTAATTCATTAAAAATGTATTTAGTTAAATTTCGTATTTTGTATAATTTGTAAAATTAAAAAAATTGATTTTTATATTAAATCTGATTTATCATTAATTAGATACCTATTACTTAATAATTATTAATAAAAATTATGACCATTATAATTTATTATAAAATATCTAATTAGGGTAAAAGAGACAAATTTTTTTATATAGTTTAAGAAAATCTTTAACAAAACTCTTTAATTTTTAAAATTTTCAAAAAAATTCCTTCTACTTTTTGGTTTCTTAAAAAAAACTTTTTTTAGACTTTTAATAAAAAATAACAAGAAAATATATGCAATATGAACCCTTTTTTTTTAACTTTAATCAAACAAATTTAATTTAACTTAAACTAATACTTTATTATAATTATGTTAAATTATTATTTTAAATCGAATTTTATTCATTCGGATTGAGTTTAAAAGTTGAGCTAAGTTATAATATTAGTGACATTTGAGTAGTCCATATTTGATATTCATATTACATGTGCTTCTCGAAAGTTTAGCAGAAGAATATTTCTGAAAAAAATAGAAATTTGAATAATTCTTTACAAAAATTTTGAAGATGGATTGAGATTTTCCAAAATTTCTTAAACTATAGGAATCCTATTTCTTTTATCTTAATAACTAAACTGTTTTGAAGATAAAGTTTAGTACAACAGTGATGTTAGATTGAATATAAACCATCCGAGAACATAGATTTTTTAGATAAGCCCTAATGTATAAAGTCAACAAGTCCATTACTAAGCAAAGCCATTATTAGTCCATGTCTGAATAAAGAGGACATTTGAAACTTGAAGCCATTTTTATGGAGAGAATTTCAGGCATTTAGGTTTGTATAAATATATAGGCATTTAAAGATGTTCTTTTAAGATGGCAATGGATAACTTATACGCCAATTTTTAAAAAATTAAAATATAAAATGTCATTTTTTAAAAGAGTTGAACCTCAAACTAATATAGACCTAAGCTTAACTTATGAGTCAGCGTATAAAAAATGCCTAAATTAAGTCCATGGAATAGTTTATATTCATCCCTATATTCTCTATCTCTTGGTAATAATTGTACGGTTAAATGGAAAGTATTGAGTAACATAATAAGCAAAGAGTCGGATGTTACAAAAGCACCGATATAGCCACAGGGAACCAACTCCAAGTGATTGGCAGATCCTCGTCGGATCCGTTTGACCCAGCACCAGTGTTTTGCTTTGATTAGTTTTCTTTTTCTGCTTTCTTATCCTTTTGCATAGGAAGGGCGAGAATGAGCCGTCGGTACGCTTGCATTGGGGAATGGAAATTGAACTTTATTTTGGCTTTTTCTGAAATCAATTTTCCGTTTTTAACTCCATCTTTAAACAACTCAGAAAAAACAAATTTAAAAAACTTTTTTATTTCTGTTCAAATTCCTAAAACAAAAAAAAAAATCTTTTTCAATTTATACAAAGAAAGAAAAAATTGGGTCATCAAAAAAATATTATTTATAAAAGAAATAATAAACAAACTTTCATAATAAAAAAGAAATCCAATACTATTATTACGATTTACAGGCATATTGTCAACAGCTCATCACGGAAGAAATGATTCACTGAGCCAGGATCATTAACTAATACTAATATAATAGAAAATATAATAAATAGAAAAAATTGTCTTTTTTGTATATTTTCCCAAATTACGTTACTTCCGTGTGCTTTATGCAATTGATCGAATCAGATAGATTTCCCTTCAACACAACATAGGTCATTGAAAGGATCTCGGAGACCTATCCAAGCACGAAAGCTATAATCTTTCAAAAAATGGATTCCTATTCGAAGAGTGATTCTATTCGAGATTTTCCTTGGGAGGTGTCGAGAAGGAATTGAAATGTAATAATATCAATTCATACGAATATAAAAGAAGAAGCAATCTACTTATTCAAACGTTGTACTTATGGGATAGGGATAGCGAAAAAGGAAAAAAAAAACGAAGAGTTTAGATAGTACTTTTTTGATCAAAAAATTAATATGATTTTTTTGTACCATTCGTTTAATGAGAAAATGAGTTTGATTCTACACGATCATACCAAACTTATGAGACTTAAGGAATGACCCGAATACCTAGCTCAGTAATTAATTCTTCATAATGGACTTTCTTTTTATTTTCCAAATAAGACAAGAGTCGTTGGCATATTTCTAGTATTTTTCGTAAATCTTTATGAGATAAATAGTCTTTTTTAAAATGTAATTTCAAATGTGAAGTAAGCCTTCGTATCTTGTTAGTGAAATTAACTATTTGAAATTCAATGGATCCCATTATTTTCTTGTTTTGAAATACCTTAAATTAATGAATTTTTTTATCATAAAATGAACCCTCCCCCTCCCTTTTTTTCCCTTCAAAAAAGAGATTCTTTAACCATAAAGAATTCAATTTATATGTAGGATACCTATCTAAAAGTTTTCGCAACTCCATCATGTATGATGGAATCATAAAAAATTTGACCTTTTCGAACTTTGTCTATAACTCACTATAGACTCGGGAAAGGGAAATAAAGAGAAGAAATGGATTATGTAAACACTTATTCGAAATCTCACTTATCATATTTCATTGTGGAAGACACAATTTTTTTGAAGAATTCGTCATGATACATCTAATCCATGCATAATATTATAAAAAATAGATACAAATTTTTTACTGCTATTTAGTATCGTAATAGGTCTGAAAAAGGTATCTAAAAATATCAAATTAAGATATTTGTATCCTGTCGAAGTAAGGAACCATGACATATATGTTTGGAATATATTCTATTTTGAGATAGTTGAAAAAGCAATATCTCATTGAAAGTTTCTATACATTTACCCTTTTTCAACACATTTCTTTAGACAAGGATTCCGTTTTTTCTCATTTTGGATGGTAAATATTTATCATAACATGGAGTGTGAATCAAACTCATGTTTGAATGGAAATTGAAACACTAATGCAAATTCTTCCCTTTTGAATTAAATTGATTCATATCCAAAAGAGGTTGACAATAAGTTCAAAGGTTTCCTCGAGCTAGACGAAGATTGACCCTCGAGTGTAAAGGTAGAAGGGAGCTTGACTGTAAGAGCTACCTATCAAGCAAGAACGAAAGTCGACTTTAGTGATTCGATAGTGTCGAGTGGAAGGGCCGTCGCTCAATGGATAAAAGTTACTCTAGGGATAACAAGCTTTTTTTTACCCCTTTACTTTTTTTGTTACTTTAATTTTAACTTATTAATCAATTCATTCACAAAATATCTCGAATAAGAAAAAAGGGGGATCGCACAATCAGATCACTCAAAAAATTCAATCTTTATTTTATTTTTGTTTTGGTCTAACTAGATTTTAAAATTCTAAAACTAGTAATTCCTAGTATCCTTTTCTAGGGTTTATGAGTTGTTGATACACTTGAATTTAATTCATTGATATGTATGATTCAGGAATTTAATCTGTTGTTATCTATGATTTTGAACAGTTCTATATTTATATATTTAACTAATTTATTTCATTTTATCATAAGTAGTTTTAAAAGATTGGATGCAAGGAGTAAAAAGGCACCATCCTTACTTCTAGGCCCAGCTTACTCAAGGACACGAAAGGCACTTGTCCAGGGTGAGCTCTCATAAAGAATAAAATTGATAACAAAAAAGACCCCTATTTTATTTCATTTTGTTCTTTACGAGTCAAGAGCTTACTCTTGATTTTCATAAAGAACAATAAAAAGAACTTTTATTTTAAATCTTTTTGTTTTTTATGAGGACTCACTCTTAGCCTTCATAAAAAACAAAAAAGACAAAATATGAGTCCTTTTTTTCCTTTACCCAAAACCTATAAAATGTCTATAATGGCTTGCTTACTTCTTTGTATAATTAGAAAGAAGAAATTTAATGTTTACGTAATTGTGCAAGAGCATCACATTATTTTTCAATTAAAAATATTATATAAAGGAAGTTTAGTTTAATGAATAATCTAGGCAAAATAGATTAAATTAACCTTGTTATTTCTTTTTTACTTTATGAAACTTGGAAAACATATTATAAATACAAATTGGCAACAAAAGAATGTTACAAGCAATGTTATGAATATCATATCAGTACTGGTATCAGATTTAGTTATAGTACAGAAATATATTGGTATCGATCAATACTACCTTAAATTTTTTAAAATTATAATATAGTCCCCAATATATTGTGCATATAATTTTTAATTTTACGTCAACCTTACCCTAAAAAATTATAATAATAGAAATTTGAAATAACAATAATCTATTTATTTCTATTAATATTACTTTTCACCAAAGTTATGAATACCGTATTGGGCTTGGTACTGGATTGGGTTCTGGAATGGAACTGTACTAGTACCGGTCGGTATCGAGTATCGTTTCGGGTAATTTTTTAAATTTATAAAACAGTCCCTGAAATTTTTAAAAATTGCAAAATAGTTCATATTAGTATATTGTACAGTTCTACTGTATACTTTACTAGTTTACTGTTTACATCAACTATGGTTTCAAAAATCTTAATAGTAAATAATAATGACAATTAATATGAAATAAGTCAATAACAATAATTTTTAAATAT
>JANJEY010000007.1:1770703-1783824 GCA_024703695.1 Erythroxylum cataractarum | reverse complement strand
TCTTTCTCTTTTCAAAACAAATTCTAGTCTAATCATCCTCAAATTCCAATGGTTCCACAATTTTATTCCTAAAATCAAGTATCTACTTTTCCCATTACTATTGGACAGTTATGACAGTACTATAAAGTCAATCAGTCCGTTACGCGGAAAATTTCCAATCCGGACATTCACTCCTAAATTTCCAAAAAAATTTCCTATGAGTCTCTATTAATTGCCGATTATGCTTAAACCATTCTAAATCAACTATTCAGACCTAATTATTCCAAAATTCTCAACAGATCATATCATAATCACAATTAAATACCAGAAAATGCCATGCATGCATGTACCTAAAAATGCATGTGCAATTAACTCATTCCTTTATAATTAGAGGCCAAAAGAATGCTCAATCCGTAATATGCAATAAAAATCCTAAATCGTCCCCATTTACCAAAATAACCCTCCCATCGGTGATGGGATGTTACAAGTTACACCAAATGACATGACTAAATACAACCCATATTTAGTTTTAAAAGCAGTTTTCCACTCATCTCCTAGTTTCATTCTAATCTGGTGGTATCCACTTTTCAAATCAATCTTTGTAAAGATACATCCACCATGCAATTCATCAAGCATATCATCTAACCTAGGAATAGGATGGCGATACTTTACATTGATTTTTTTAACATCTCTACAGTTCACACACGTCCTTCAGGTTCCATTTTTCTTTGGCACCAGCAATATAGGCACAACACAAGGACTCAAGCTCTCCCTCACATGTACTTTGTCTAGTAGCTCATCCACTTGCTTTTGAAGCTCCTTTGTCTCCTCAAGATTGTTCCTATAAGTTGGGCGATTAGGAATCTGAGCTTCGGACATAAAGTCTATCTAGTGCTTTATGCCTCTCAAGGGTGGCAATCCCTTGGGCATCTTCTCAGGGAAGACATCTAAATAATCCTGAAAAAGAGATGAAAATACACTAGGTAAAGAATCAAGATGGTTAGTATCAGAAACTAAACACTCTCTATACATAACTATCAAAAATGCTTTCTTCTCTCCAGTTGCTCTCCTCATGTCTTTTGCTCTAGAATACAAACTCACTCTTTTCTCTTTCTTTTCACTCTTCTTTTGTCTCCCTAAACTTTTCTCTCCTGCATATCCCGCTTTCTTTTTCTCACCTATGCAGGCATTCCCCATTGGGCCAATCTCTCTTTTTTTTGGGCCTCTTTTCTCTCATTATTTTTCTTTATCTCACTACCTAAACCCTCCTCTCTTTTCAAAGCTTTAACCTAGTCCAGGTAGATCTCATAAGGCTATAAAGGTAACAAAGTGAAGTTCTTGCCCTTGAATTTGAATGAGTACTTATTTGTGTAACAATCATGTGATACTCGCCTATCAAACTGCCAAGGCCTCCCCAATAGCAAATGTCCTGCCTCCATGGGTATCACATCAAACAACACCTCATCCTCATACCTCCTTACAGAAAATGGCACCAATACCTGTCTAGTCACCTTCACATCTACACTATCATTAAACCACTGTAAATTATATGACTCCGGATGTTTCCTACATGACAAGCCCAATTTCTCCACCATAGTTCGACTAGCCCCATTGGTACAACTACCTCCATCTATAATCAAGTTACACACCTTTCTACCTACCAAACACCTTGAATGGAATATGTTCTCCCTCCGATCCAAAATCGCATCTCTAACTCTAGCACTTAACACTCTCCTCATTACAAATGCTTCTCCTGTGACAACCCTTTTCATACATTCATCATCATCATCACAAACATTATCACATGGAAAATCATCAACATCACTATCCTCATAATCAATGACCCCATTATCCTTCATATACATCATTTTTCTATTAGGGAATTGAGAAGCAATATGGCCAGTACCCAAACATTTAAAACATTTTATAAATGAATGTTTACTAGAAGTAGCTTGGGTGTTAGAAGTACCTTTTTAATCAGATCTCCCAATCGGTTTCTTAGGTGCTTCCTTGAAGCCCACTCCCTTATCTTTGGACTTCTCCTCCTTCTTGAGCCATTTTAAGTTTCATGAGTAACTAGAACTTGCTCCACTCCTTGCTATCACTCTAGCTTTGAGCTATCTCTCCACCTTCATAGCCATATTCACTATGTCCTCAATCTCCAAGTAATGTTGTAACTCTACCACATTTGTTATGTTCCTATTCAATCCACTCAAGAACCTTGCCATGGTGGCCTCAGGCTCCTCCACTATATTAGCACGGATCATAACAATCTCCATCTCCTTGTGGTAGTCCTCTATTGACTTAGACCCTTGTGGTAGTCTTTGGAGCTTTTAATGCATATCCCTATAATGGTAAGAAGGTACAAATCTTTTCCTCATGCATGCCTTTATTGCTGCCCAAGTATTAATGGGCCTCTCTCCATTCCTCCTCCTAGAGGTCACAAGCTAATCCCACCATATTAGTGCATAATATGTAAATTCAACAGTAGCAAGTTTTACCTTCTTATCCTCTAAGAAGTTATGGCACTCGAAGATCAAATCAACCTTCCTTTCCCACTCCAAGTATGCCTCAACATCATTCCTCCCCTTGAATGCTAGGATCTACATCTTAATAGATTTGACGTCTCCATCTCGCCTGTTGAGGGGTTCTCCTCTTCGAGCTCTCCTGGGCATGGGCTCTTCATAGCCCTCCTCCTCCTCATCAAACTCCTCCTCTTCAGGCTCATACTATGATGGTTGTCGACGAGGTGGTAGTGCTTGTTGGCGGAAGGCAACACGCCTAACCTGAGGCTCCTCACATCCCCCACATTTAAGCTCCTCTGTCTGCTGAGCATGACTATCCAATGTCTCCCTCATATGTTCAAAAGAGAGATCAAACCTCTCAAATGACTGTTGTATAGCTCTCAATGTAAGGACATTCATCTCCCCCACTCTACCTTCATCCTAATTCCCCCTTTCTTGTGACATTTTAGTGAATGTTCTTTCCTGCAAAATGAAGGTTAGTAGAAAACAACCTCACAATCACTTCCTTACGTGTTTCACTCAAGAATTTGTCAATTCCCTCGTGTTTAAGTCACAAAATGACTCCCTCAAATAAACTCACACACTCTTGTCTTTTACCATTCAATGTTCTCTAAAATCCAAGTTACAATTAAAACAACAGCTTCAACAAATCAATGTTCCCAAATGTAGCTCAAATAACAAGTAACAAGCAACCCAAACCTTTTTTTTTTTTTTGAAGAAAACAAGCAACCCAAACCAATAACCAATAACCAATAATAAGCTATCAAATCTAAAAACAAATTTGAAACTATTTGTCACGGTTGATTCAAATGAACCACAATCAAGTAAAAAGTATAGGAAAATAGAAAATTTTCTTGTAGTGATTTTGTACTCTTTTTTTTCAAAATTTTTCAGACTTTTCTTATTTTTTCAATTTTTTCTGACTCTTTTTTAGAATCTTTTTTAGAATTTTTTTTGTTTTAAAAAATTTTCGACTTTTTTTTTTATTTTTCGACTTTTTTTATGTAAGCCAAAAGTTTCAACAAAAGCGACAAGAAGAATAATTGAAAATCATAACTAAAATAAGAACAAGAAGAAAGATTGAAATCCTAGGCCAAAAGTTAATTCACACCTGCATTGATGATCCGATGATAATTGTATGGTGATGGGCGGCGGTTTCTTGAATTTTGATGGAGTTGAATAAGAATTCTCCTCCAAACCAAGGCTCTGATACCAAAATAACGCGCACCACGGAAGGATTAATGTCAATTTGATGATGTTTTCGATGGATGTTTTGTTTTGGTGTGTTTTTGACCTTGAGGAATTAAGAAGGATGGAAATTTCGAATTCAACAATCAACAAAAAAAAGGATATGCAAGGTTTGATTTCTATGACATCTCTTGAAAACTTGTTCCAAACAATCCCCATGATCAAAATAAAACCAAAAGAAATGAACAATCGACGCGCCACAATTGGGAAAACAATTGATAAATGAAAGATGATTCGAAAGGTAACAAGAACAAGAGAATAATGTTTCTCCCTATTGAAGCTGACAACACTCTAGAAATTTTGATCTAAAAGTTACGAAAATTTGACCTAAAGATACATATTTGTCCCTAGGTTAAATAATAAAAGGTTGGGCTAAAAATACATGGAAACCCAAAATAAAACAAAGTCCAAAAACTAAATAAATAAGTCTGATGTATGGCACCACTACTAGATCCATATGCTCATGGGCTTAAGTGAATTAAATAGTTCACTCCCACCAATAAAATAAGTGGAGCATCAAACACTCCTTGAGCTTAAGTGATGAAGCATTAAAATAGCCCAAGTCTTTTTGTCTTCAAGCTCCAAGTGTATTCGGTCCAAGGATTTGAGTTAAATGGATTAGTTTTGGCTCAATTCCATTAAACTATCCTCCAATAGGCTTGGAGCTCGTCATCCTCTCAAGATAAAAGCCCACATTCTTATAAAGAGCCTCTTTAAGTGTCTTGGCCCTAGCTTTGCTCATGGGCCCTTCTGGCATGGCTAGCTATCTGCCTGGTCCTGCTCGATGGTCCATGGTCCTGCTCACATCAACGTGTCCTTGGATTCAAAGGAAAATTTGATATTCTCATAAAAATTTTCCCAAATTTTTATGTTTCAAATTGTTGTATACCTCGAATCTTAAGATGTGTTGCGTTTGTTCATGTTCATTCTCATAATAGGAGAAAATTAGATCCATCTGTTCTTCGATGCATTTTTATTGGATATTCCTCCACATAAAAGGGTTATAAATGCTTTCATTCACCTTTTTAAAAAAATTGTCTTAGTTGATGTTACTTTTGTTAAAAATGAACCTTTTTTCAGCGCACTTATCTTCAGGGGGAGACCTTGAGTGAAGATAAAACAAAGGATATGTCTCCTTTTTATCTTTGTTTTGCTCAACCTATACCCATAATCGTGCTTGAATCCAGTCCTCCTCAATTAAGTTAGTCACATCTATTGAAATGATGAAAGATAAGGGAAATCAAGATAATATGCAGCCATTACAAGTTTATTCTATGAGGAAGATACCAGTCTCTTGACTAACATAAGTCCAGTCTCCCATTCATGTTGTTGCCCAAATTTTGTAAATCACTCTCAAACCAACTGACAATGTCACACTAGGTGGTGAGCTAAGTGTTGAGCCATTTTAACCAGTAGACGGACAAAAAAAAAGTACTAAAGACCTATCAATTGCACTTAGGAAAGGAACAAGAACCTGGACAAAACATCCACTGTCTTTTTTGTGTCTTATCAGAATCTATCCTAAAAACATAAAGCTTTCGTAGCCAATCTCCATACAATTCCCACACCGAGAAATCTAACAGAGGTGCATTAGGAGACAAAAAATGGGGGGATGCTATGAAGATCGAAATGGAGGCCCTTGAGAGGAACAAGACATGGGAGTTAGTGGAATTTTCGAGAGGGAAGAAACTAGTCTGGTGTAGGTTGGTTTTCACCATAAAATACAAGGCTGATGGCTTGGTGGAAAGATATAAGGCAAGATTGGTGGCCAAATGGTACACTCAAACCTATGGCATCAATTATCAAGAGTCATTTTCCCCTATTGCTAAGATGAACATGGTATGGATACTATTGTCATTAGATGCTAGTTTCAAGTGGAATCTGCAACAATTTGATTTTAAAAATGCATTCCTCTATGGTGATCTAGAAGAGGAAATTTACATGGAAGTTCCTCCTAGATTTGAATCTAAAGAGAGATTTCATTGGAATATAATCAGACCCAAGGAGACCATACTTTATTCATTAGACACTCAAATTCTGGGAGAGTCATAACATTGCTAGTTTATGTAGATGATAGCATCATGACATGTTATGATGTAGAAGAGATGAAAATCTGGTTCACTTAGATGTCATCTCTAACAATCTAAATTCAGACTACTTAAATAATAATTTAATTTATAACTTATAAAAGTATAGCCAAAAATATTTAGTTAACAATCACTTAATATTCTTTTTATAGGCTTATAAACCTTTTCATAACTCATCTTCTTTTTGATATTGGATTTGACACTCACTACATATGAGAAATCACCACTTAGGTAGTTAGTTAGTGTCAGTCATATTAAATATATTATAATTATATGATTCTATACTATATATTTTTCATTAAAATATTTTCTTATTTTGATTTTATATAATTAATTTTATATGTCTCTATATAATTAATATAGTTTTAGCTTTTTCATGTGGAAAGTAAGTGATTGATATTTATAGAAAAAGAAAAAGCATAATGCAATATACAAGGTGATAGATTGCCACTAACAAAAGTAGTTAACAAAATATTGACCTACGTATCTTAACGATCACTAAAGTTGTCTAGACTGAAGTAAGGAATTCCAACATTTAAAGTCCCCTTCTACTTCTCATTTCAAGGCTTGGTTTGTTTTTACCATTAGCTAACAATATAATGTAATGGACTTAGAGGAAGATTTTATTATAATTGAAATGCAATTGTGTTAGACAATCCCCATGCAATCTATTATTTCTTTCCTTCCAAATAGAGTAAATTTTAGCACCAAGACTGCTTTTAAAAAGCTTTATGTTTGTTTTGTTCTTAAGTTTCAGTTTGGTGGCCCATTGTATTTGTTAGATAGTTAGCTTTTTAGTGCAAGCTTACTTTTTTTTCAGTTAAGTTTTCCTTTATTATCTCACTGAGACTTAGTCAATTTTAGTTCCATAATTTTCTAAGTAATGGCTTGTTTTACTCTTTTTAGTTTTATCTACTTTGTAAAAGTGGCAAATAGTTATCAAAGTTTGTTATTCCTCTCTGTATAAAATCTACAGTATGAATGAATAAGAGTATGCTGGATTTTCAAACACTTTTATTTCTTTTGCTTCGTGTTTCTACTACTGTCTACTCTAACATTGGTATTAGATCTTCAGTTGATCTTTTGGAACCATTTTTTTTAACCCACAAAAATTCGAGCAACTTATCTTTGAACCCACTTATTACCTTCACTGGTGAAAACTATTATATTTGGTCAGTAAAGATGCAAGCGTTTTTGGAGGCATATGACCTCTGGGAAACTGTCACTGAGGACAGGCCAATAGCTCCTCTCCTAGCAAACCCTACCTTAGTTCAGATCAAATTCAACAGTGAGGAAAAGGCAAACAAATCCAAGGTCAAGTCACTTATTCAAAATTTTGTAGCAGATTCTATGTCTGATCATGGCATGTAAGACAAAAAAGGAGGCTTGGGTCAGATTGAAAGAAGAGTATCAAGGCAACAATAGAACACGCCAAATGCAAGTGTTGAACCTGAAAAGAGAATTTGAGTCTCTAAATACGCAGGAGAATGAAACAATTGGTAAGTATGCTGATTGAATATCTGTGATTGTTAACAACATTAGACTGCTTGATGAAGATTTTGCAGACAAAAGGATCGTGGAGAAAGTCCTTGTAACACTTCCTGAGAGGTTTGAATCCAAAATTTCCTCTCTTGGAGAGTCCAAGGACTTGAACAAAATCTCACTAGGTGAGCTTATGAGTGCTCTTCAAGCACAAGAGTAAAGAAGAACTTTGAGACAAGACAGATTCATTGAAGGGGCTTTTTTGTCCAAAGGCAACATTCTGGTAAGGGAAATCAACAACCCAATCAGCAAAACAAGGGCAAGAATGACAGTAGAAATGGTGAAGATTTAAAGCAAAATTATTTTCCTCCCTGCAAACACTACAAAAGGACCACACATCTAGAAAAATATTGCTAGTGGAAGGCTGATGCTATATATGGCAACTGTAAACAGTCGAGACACATGACCAAGGTTTGCAAATTTAAAAACAAAGCTCCAAAACTTACATAAGCACAAATGACAGAAGATGATGATATAAAGGAGGAGAAGCTCCTTACAGTCTCATATTTTTTAGCAAAAGACTCTACTAGTGCTTGGCTTCTTGATAGTGGTTGCACACATCACTTGTGCAATAATGCTAAGATGTTTAGATACTTGCATGATACTTACAAATCCAGAGTATAGGTGGGAAATGGAGAGTCTTTGGAAGTCATGGAAAAAGTGTAGTGGTCGTCCCAACAAGTTCAGGTATCAAAATTATTCCTGATGTTATGTATATACCTAATATCAACCAAAACTTGTTGATTGTTGGATAGATGCTTGAGAAGAACAATTTAGTTTATTTTAAAGATGGAAAATGCATTGTTTTTTATTCTACTATAGTCCGATGAACTAAATAATATCTATTGTTGACTAAGAGAAAGTAAATGAGCATGCCTACGTGAGTACTACACCAACAGTTGCAAATTTGTGGCATAAACGGCTTGGTCATTTCAACCAAAGAAGCATTGCTGAGATGAACAAGAAGGAGCTGGTGCAAAATATGCCTGTAATCTCTTATGATAATCAAGTTTGAGAAACTTGTCAACAACGTAAGCAAACAAAACTGCCATTTCAAGCAAGTCAATGAAGAGCAACCCAAAAACTTCAACTTATCCACACTGATGTGTGTGGCCAAATGACAACAAAATTTATGAGTGGTAACAAATATTTTCTCCTCTTTATTGATGACTACACTAGAATGTGTAGGGTCTATTTCATGAAACACAAGAGTGAAATCTTTAATATTTTTAAACAATTCAAATATTTGCTAGAAAATCAATGTAATATGAAAATTAAAGCTTTGAGGTTTGACAATGGAGGGGAATATACTTCTACCAAGTTTGTAGAGTTTTGTAATATTGCAGGCATTAAACGTCAATTGACCCTGCCATATACTCCATAACAAAATAACATGTCTGAATGGAAGAATAGGACAGTAATAGAGATGGAAAGGTGCATTTTGATCGAAAAATGGGTGCCAAATCAGTTCTAGGCAAAGGCGGTTCATACCTCTACCTATTTGTTGAATAGAGTACCCACAAAGGCCTTGTAAGACAAAACTTCACATGAAGCTTGGTATGGCAACAAACCATCTGTTCATCATATTAGAATTTTTGGGTATATTTATTATTATCAAGTGTCGAGATCTAAACAAAAAAATTGTTTTAAGTAGAGAAGTGACATTTGACGAGGCAGCTGTGTGGGATTGAAAAAATAAGAAAATTGCCCATTCTGATCCATTTTTAAAGAAGCAACCTCAACTTGCTAAAGATGAATGGGTATATTACTTACTGGTAAGGGGAACTAGAATCTTGGAAGATATTTATCAGAGGTGCAGCTTGGTTATCTCTGAACCAAAAAGCTATGCTGATGCACAAAACTCTCAAGCACGGAGGAGAGCTATGCAAGTTGAACTTGACATGATCAATAAGAATTAAAACTGGAAGCTTGTTGATACGCCCAAAGATCACAAAGTGATAAGAGTAAAATGGGTTTTCAAAACAAAACTCAATCCTGATGGCTCTATCTGCAATCACAAAGCTAGGCTAATGGTAAAGGGCTATGCACAATAATATGGCATCGACTATCAAGAAACATTTTCTTCGGTGGCCAAGTATGACACAATCAAGCTTATTCTTGTTTTCGCAGCACATAATTCCTGGCAAATCTATCAATTTGATGTCAAATTAGCTTTTTAAAATGGTTTGTTTACTGAAGAAATTTATGTAGAACAGTCTGATGGTTTCTCAATTTCTAGTAAAGAAGATAAAGTCTATCTCTTCCAAAAGGCTTTGTATGGCCTAAAGCAAGCTCCAAGGGCATGGTACGAAAGGATGGACGGTCATCTCATTTAGCTTGGTTTTAACAAAAGCCAAAGTGAACCTACATTATATGTGAAAGTCACCGGTGATGAGTCCTTCGTTGTTTCAATTTATATTGATGATATGCTTATTCATCTCATTTAGCTTGGTTTTAACAAAAATCAAAGTGAACCTACATTATATGTGAAAGTCACCGGTGGTGAGCCCTTCATTGTTTCAATTTATATTGATGATATACTTATTACAGGAAGCAAAATTGATTTAATTCAAAAGTTCAAGGCTAAAATGGAAAAAGTTTTTGAAATGACTGATCTTGGAATTATGAAGTATTTCCTTCACATGGAAATAACGCAGTCTAGTGATGGTATTTTTATATGCTAGCAGAAAAACATTTCTGATATTTTAAATAGGATCAAAATGCAAGACTGCAAACCTGTGAGCACTCCAATTTCTACTGGCCTAAAGCTTGGCAAGGATGAGAATTCTAAAAAAGTTGATGATAGCATGTATAGAAGCCCCATTGGAAGCCTTTTATACCTCACAGTAACCAACCTGGACATCTTATTTTTCGTAAGTTTACTCTCTAGATATATGCATTCACCTAGAGAAACACACTTCACAGCTGTTAAAAGAGTATTGAGGTATATTAAAGGAACCAATGCACTTGGGATTTTCTTTTCAACATCTGTAGAAAAGACTATGAAACTAGTTGGTTATTCGGATAGTGATTGAGGTGGCTGCAATGATGATTCCAAAAGCACTTCTAGTTTTTTATTTTCTTTGGGCACAGGTTATTTCAGTTGGAGTTTAAGAAAACAAGAAACAACAGCTCAATCAACAACATAAGCAGAGTATATTGATGTTGCCTTTCCTATCAACCAGGCCATCTAGTTAAGAAAGTTGTTGAAAGACTTGGGTATTGAACAAACAGAAGCTACCAAGAATATGTGTGACAATAGTTCAGCAGTTTCATTCTCAAAAAATCCAGTGTTTCATGGCCGAACTAAACATATGAAGATCAAGTTTCATTTTAGTAGAGAAGTTCAACAATCTAACGAAATGTTACTTGTTCATTATTCATCTAAGAACTAGCTAGCTGGCATTTTCACAAAGGCACTATCAAAGGAAAGGTTTGAAGATCTGAGACAAAGAATTGGTGTTTGTCACCAAAATGCCAAGGAGGAGTATTAGACAGTTTTTAGTGCCAACTTACTATTTTTTCAGTTGAGTTTTCCTTTATTTTCTCATTGAGACTTAGTCAATTTTAGTTCCATAATTTTCTTAGTGGTGGCTTGTTTTACTCTTTTTAGGTTTATCCACTTTGTAAAAGTGGCAGCTAGTTAGCAAAGTTTGTTATTCCTCTCTGTAAAAAATCGACAGTATGAATGAAAAAGAGTATGCTGGATTTTTAAACACTTTTATTCCTTTTGCTTCGCGTTTTTACTGCTGCTACTCTAACAATATTATCTCACTATATTTAACTTTGGTGCAACTTACTCCAAAGGGTGTAAGCATTGTGAGAAATGTTGCCAAAGAAGATGTGGTTGAGGCATTCGTTGTTATTCCCACTTAAATTGGAATTGAGATTAGAGAGATTGAATTAAAAAGAGTCATTGGCTATCAGTCTACCCATAATTTCCAAATATAGGGTGAATGAGTGTGTAAGTAAGATGTATGCATATGTATCTTAAACCAATTTATGCCAAAGCTTGATTGTGGGATTGTAGGCATCTAGTAGTTTTCTCTTATAAAATTAAAGACCAAAGCACATTGATTTATCTATTGTCTATAGAATGGTGTCAAGCACAAAGGAGTTTACTGCATATATAGGCATGAAGGAGTTTAATGTATATATAGGCATGTTGTTGAATATATCGCTGGTACCTCTATATAAGTGAAAATGCTAGGACTAGGAGATCTCTTTAATAAGCTCACTGACCTTTGTCATTTGTAGAATGGGTGTCTTCAAGGAATTGTAGAAAGGAAGTTTGTATAGAGAGCTTAGTGTGTGCCATTGATCAAACTAAAAAAAAAAGGTGTCTTGCTTATTTCTAATTTTTTCCTAATTAAAGGATGTGTCCACTCCATTGTTTATAATACATGTTATAATGTCCAAGACATCCTAGGAATAATAGGAAATGTCTAAAATCTCTCCTCCTTTATGTGGTATAAATGTGTCTTCTTTATCTTTGTAAAGAAGTAATTCCTATACCTTTAAACTGTTTAAGATGACATATATAAGACCATTTCACTTTGGGGGTCTTTTTATTACTCCTGGATCCTCCCCCCATAGGAAATCCCTTAAACTCCTATCTATTTCCTTCATTATCCTTTTAGGAAGGACCATAGGTAATTACAAATATATAGATTAAATGGAATATTAGCCAAAGAATTCCTTTGGAACTGATTGAATTGCACAAAAGTGGATCAATTCCAGTTGATGAAAGAAAGAAACTCTTACTTGAGATTATAGGTCAACCCTAAAATTTCTTTTGAGGATTCCATAGATTCTTTGAGTAGGTTATTCCTCACTTAAACATGTTACACAGCAAAAACCAAAATTTTTGCTTACTATATGGTATAGAGATTTTTTTAATGATCACACACTTAACTCTCTCTTTTATGTGTGTTGTTTCTTCTATTTCTCCCTACATAGTTTTTTATATTCGTGTGTTTAAGACATTGATTTTATCAATTATTCTTAACTTTACTTTTTCTTTATTTAAATGTCAATATCATCATATAGACAAATGATTATATTTTTCTCATCAAAACATTACTTAGTAATAACGACTTCCATTAAGTAATAGAAAAAACTTCTCTTAATATTTTTTTAATAACTTGTGTGTTATATTTGATCGACTAAGTAATGATAATCAAACAATAAAACAATTAGTTCTTTAATTACAAGATAGAAGAGGTAAACACTGATACAGGAGCGAAAGAAACATCCAAAGCTGAAGTGCAAAGATGGTATATTTATCGATATTGAAGCAATGACTAAATTAATAACTTACATGCATGGCTATTTTCATTTCTTGTATGCTATTTTCCTTTCTTTCTTTTTTTTTTTTTTGACATTTCGCTTCTTCTTTCGCGTATTTGCTTTCATTCGATTTAGATTGGATTCATACCTTGATGCATTAGAATCCCCCATTCAACAGTTTTTATGCTACATATCATTTATATGCCAACCTATAAAAAAACCAATTATATGAAAACGTCGAAGGCAGAAATTCGTAAGATATCTCTTTAATTTTCTCACCTGCAGGTGTAGATGAGAAGAAAGTAAGAATAATCTCTCCATTAGCTGCAGGATTGGTGTTCCTATGCTTAGGCGTGATCTTCTGCATTTGGAAAAAGAAACAAAAGAAAGCCAGTATGTTATTCAGCCTATGGACTTCGTAATTCTCCCATCACACTTTTGTTTGCAAACA
>JANJEY010000007.1:1714289-1730023 GCA_024703695.1 Erythroxylum cataractarum | reverse complement strand
AACACTTCTATGTCAAGTTCCAAATATTTCGGACACCTATGGTCCGAAATCAATCAAAAGAAAACACACAAATCCTTCCTTAACTCCACATGGCATAGGTGCATAAAATGTAACACATAAAGGTTGAAAAACCAACTAGGTTACTCACCTCTAACTTCCAAGCTACTGCCGGGAAGTCTCACCTACGTCGGAAGATCAACGCTCCACTTGTGCCTTTAAAACAATCAGAATAATCAAACATTACTAATTGCACAATTTCTAATATTCAATAATGCACATGCAGCGAATGCGATGAGTACTATACATGTTTATGACATTCCCGATCCTATTCCCTGATCTTTCCAATTCAATTCTTTCACTCTAAACCGATAACAATTCATAACTCCATAATTCAATTGACTAAGATCTGAACTCTCTAAAGTCATACTCCAATCACAAATCACATTCCCTAATAAATCGCCATCCGATTTTGCGAACCATCGAATTTAATTCCGAGATTCCCTCTTATCAATTCACAATTCTTAGTCTCTAAATTTCAAATCTATCAATAACTAACTCATTTGGAATTTAAACCTCAAAATCATCACTTAAACAAATAAATTCATCTTCGGAAATTTGGGGTCCTCGCCGCAGCACATGATCGCTCACCGCGGCGAGACCACCTCGCCTTCGCGCGACCCACACGCAGCTCTCCCCGCGGCGTGTTCACTTCTGCTCGACGCGACGTGGGCCTTTACTCGTCGCGACGTGCGGAAGAAACTAACTCGCCACAGCGTAGAATTAAACGCTCGTTGCGACGTGCATGATGGGAATGGCTCGCCGCGGCGTGCTCATCACACGTCGCGACGTGCAAACCTAGAAATACGTCCAAAATCCAGAATTTCTCAGATCTGCAGATTTCTAAATCATCCAACTCTTTACAAAACACTCCCAAACAAGTCCAAATACTCTAATCTACTAACCCCTAAACTCAATTCCATATAAAATCAATTATTCTTCAAATACCCAAATCAAAATCAACATATTTCTCAAAACTCATATCATCCGAAACTTATAAATTCTTAAACAATTAATAACTCTAATCAATGATCAAATAAAACTATCTAAAACATAAAGGAGTAAGAACTTAATTGATTCATGCCTTAAACTTTCGAAAATCACCAAGAAACTCCAATCTTTAAACCTAGGCACATCCACGACAATCACTTCTTTCTCCACCAAAAGTCATCTTCTCAAATCCAAGGCTTAAGCTAGGTTGAAGATGAAGAATGGAACAATTTAAGAGAAGAAAATGGAAACAGAAAGCAAAGATGATGGATCACAAAGGAGAAGAGAAGAACGAAGGTGAAAATCTTCTTTCAAAGGCAAGGGTGTCGTGGGAGGCAATATTCAAAGATTAGGGTTTTTATACTTAAGGCATAAGGCATGTTTGGCAACTCTCATGCCACATGCCAAATTCTTAAGGTCTAAAAATCTAATTTTTATTCAAATTTTCTCCCAATTTCACAATGACTATGAATAATAAATCCTAAAATCATAACTTAAATTATCTCATGCCAATTACCAATCAATTGTGGAACCGGAATCCAATTAATCGGCCTTTAAATCATTTTTTCAGTCCGAATTCATAATTCTAAAAATTCCAAAAAAATTCCTATAAATCCTCAAATTTAGGAAATACATATTCCTATACTCCAATTTCAATTTTCAAACCTCTAAATTCAATTTCCACTCCAATTCTATAGTCAAAACACGATCTGTACATTTTTCACTCAATTTTCCAATTTACACAATCATACCGGGAAATGTCATACATGTATGTACATTCATATGCTTGTGCAACAATTAAACATTTATCAATAAATATAAAAGCAAAATGCATGTGCAATTCAACATATGCATGCACCCAAACCTAATCCATCCAAATTATCAATATGCCCTTTACATTGGTAACGGGATGTTACATGGAGCACATTATGTAACAAATATATGATAATATCAAGCAAAATACATTAAATATAAGTGTGAAAATATAGTTAATTATGCATTTATCAGTTTCTCTAACAAACTTTTGTTTTGCAGAAGACCACATTTTGCTAAGTAAAGCACACTTGAACTCTATATCCTTAAAGATGAATACTCTTCAAAGGTTCAAAGAGCTACCTGGCCTTGGAATTAACCTCCCAAAGAGCCTTTTTGTTCTACTAAAGAGTGTGTCACATCTTTCATATAGCATTGCTCAAATAACAATGTCTAGCACAACCCCTATCTCTTATATCTAGGACTTCAAACCTCCACCAGAAGACTTAGATATAATGATTGCTTTCCACTGATTGAGAAAATTTAGAAAATACTTGGTTCATAGATGAATAGAGCTTTAACCTAAAGAGATAAGTTATAACTTCTGAAATTTTTTATCTCCTTAACACATATAAGTTGGTGCTCCTATATTTTCTTATCAAAATTTCTCATTAAGAATGTGGAAAAGGATGATGAAGCAATTCTTATAGTTGAAACTAAGAGAATGTGGAGGAGTTGCAAAAGTAAGCTGGAAAGACATATGCAAATCAAAAGGAGAGGGTGGAGTGGGATTAGAGGCTATAAACAGTAGCTACAAAATTATAATTCTAAAAAGTATATGGAGAATCCTAATAGACAAGGAATCCTTATAGGTCAAGTGGCCTCATAGCTACATTCTCAAAGGAAACAACCACTGGTTTTTGGTCCCTAAACCCAATTCCTCCTGGCTCATTAATTAGATTTTGAACTTAAGGGTCTTAGTGGAACCAAATGTAACCTGTAAAGTAGGGAATGGAGATAATTCTTCATTATGGTTTAGTAACTAGACTACTTAAGAAGTTTTCCTGCGTAATAAACATGTAATGTCAGCTTTCCTCAGAAAGCCAAGGTGAACTTGCTTAGAGAAAATGAACACTGGACTCTATTCTTAGAACTAATGAGGAATAGAATAAGTATTCTTCTTTTAAATCCTGAAAACGGGGAGATATATCATTGGCATAATATAAACAAGAAAACCAATGAACTTATCTATGGGATTGGTTCTAAGGTAGAATGGAGCATAATGGTTTGGAATAGCAGTTTTAAGCCAAGTGCTAGCTTTTTGTTATAGTCAACAATGTTGAACAAGCTTAGTATAATGGATAAACAGAATTATTTATCCTTGCCCATTTTTTATTTCAATGTACCATCTCCAAGAAAATAATAAAGAGGATCACTAAGTTACGCTAATATAATAACAAAATTTTTAGACTATGGATACAGAAGAATCCAAGACCTAAGGAGGATAAAAAAGCCTATTTGGTGACAGTGACTAACTATTTTCGGGAGATTTGAAAAGAAAGGAACTCCAAAAGATTTACAGGTAAGATGAAAAAATTACCACATTGTTGGCTTCAACAACTACAAGCATAAGGGAGCAATTTAACATCAACTAATTTGCATAGAAGTGCAACATAACACTAGCCATTTCATGGAGATTCTAGAAATTTTGTTTTCCAGCTTAATGTAACTTCATTCTCTTAGTAATTTAAAAGCTAAATTGTAGTTTGTGGAGAGTAGTATAACGTGTTTAATAAGGTACTTTTCAAAGTGTGATCCTTTGTAACTCAATTTCATTACTCTTAATATATTTTCAAATTTACTTTCTTAAGAAAAAACATTTTTAAAGCTCTTCCTAACTATATTCTATCTCAACATATTGGAGATAGGGTGACATAGTAGAAGCATTCATTTGGAATCTTCACTAACAAATCCTTTCATCCCTTTTACAAGCCTCTAGCTTAAAAAGTTCATTGCCTAGTTTTATTCGAAAAGAACCCTCCAAAGGTGGCTTTCTGTACCTGGCTACCTTTAAAAATAAGCTAAACGTACTTTAAAAAATCAAACGAGTTCAACTCACCAGTTCTTTATGTGTCCTGTGAAACAATGTGAAAAAAACTATGGATCACCTATTTTTCCATTGTCACTTCCTAAATACATTATAAATTATAATACAGAGCTAATATAGAAGCCATTTAGAAGAAGGAAGCTAAGAAAAAATAATTCAATGAGCCACTTCCATCACCCATCTCTCACCAAAAGACTGCACATTATTCAAAATAACCTTATGCTTCATATGTGTATGCAATCCGGGGAGAACATAACCTTTTCAGGAAAAAGTGGACAGATATTGACTCATTTTGTTGCTCAACAATCTCAAGAATTAAAGAGTCCCTCAGCCTTTCACTTAAGAAACTAGAATATCTAACTATATGTTAGCAAGCAAGGGGCTAGAGAACTCGAGAATGATCTCCACTTTAGGTGCACACCAACATTAATGCCATAAATCGAAATGATCCTTGTTACACGCAGAGAAGTGGTTTGTAACTTCACATCTTACATGTAGTTACTTGGAAAAAGGGCATTGTGTTGCAGCTCCCTAATACAAATTTATATGCCTAAATTTTAGCATTTGTAATTAATTTATTACTTCAGTTTCTAAAAGGAATTATATCCACCTAAATGCGTTTTTATTTGATCTTACCAGAATATGCAGTTGATGCATCTATTATGTAAAATTAGATGTATTTACTTTTGTGATCATGGTTTTAGAAATAGTAAGCAGAGGATTTAGTCACCCGGACTACCAACTTAACGTTGTTGGACAAGTATCATGACCTTATTGGCTAAGCAGGATTTTGAATAACAAATGAAATTGCATCATTTGCTTGCATTCTGTTTCTTTCCTTATTTCACATCCAATTCCGAGTTTTCCCTTGCACTCCGTCATACATAATTGGTATTGTCAAACTTGTGGACCCCAATAAAGTTTCTCAATCTTCTTCTGTGGTTGCTATTGGCGGAAACATGAGGAGTCAATGTTATCAAATTAATGTCTCTCCTGGAAATTTCAGATGTTCCTTCATTTCGCTCAATCATTTCACGGGTCTTCTCTGTCAATTTCCAAGTCAACTCGCGTGTTTTAAGGGAAACATAGCTTCATAAATCTGTGAAGCCGAAGTTTCGAGTTGAACTTGATCTAGCTCCACAAATTTTTGATGCAGGCGTATAGCTCTTGCTCTTCTTATTCTTTTAACTTCTCTACTGTTTCGGTATAGCTGTGCTCATCCTACTGCTTCTCTTTCTTCTCGGTATCTCCCTTTGTATATAGTTCAGTTCCCCTACCCCATAGTTTTCCCTATTCGATTCAATGTATGGAATCCTCCGAGACATTGAGAAATGTCTCCAACGTCTCTGCGCACAATCCTTCCCATTCATCGTACACAATGCCTCCTCCTCAAATTTTCATTTTTATGTTCTACCTCATTTCTTCAGGTAAGAAAAGTTGTTTCTCAAAATTTCGTGTTTTGACGATTTCTCGGTTCTGATTTTTACATTGTAAATTTCAGTTACTCCTTTAGGGTACTCCGCCACGCTTACTTTCGTAAACAACTGCACCGAACATGTATGGCCCGGAATTTATACTGCTATCAGCTCAATTACACCTTCGACCACTGGCTTCTCTCTCCGGCCAGGTGAAGCTAAAGTAATCTCTGTTGAAACCAACTGGAATGGTCGCGTATGGGGTCGGACTCTCTGCACTCAAAATTCAACCACTGGAAACTTCAGTTGCGTCACTGGTGACTGCGGCTCCAATAATCTAGAATGCTCTGATCGCGGTGGTAACCCCCCAGTCACGCTAGCAGAGTTCTCTCTCAATGTTACTAACGGGCACGATTTTTACGACGTCAGCCTAGTGGACGGCTACAACCTCCCACTGATAATAACACCACAAGGTGGCTCCGGTGGCAGATGTGTGAACATAGGTTGCGTCATTGACTTGAACAGTCAGTGCCCACCGGATCTCGTGATCGTGGCTGCAGGACAGGGAGATGTAGTGGCGTGTAAGAGCGCCTGTTATGCGTACCAAGAGGACAAGTATTGTTGTACTGGAAACTGGACAGGAGATGCTTGCCAACGTAATTCTTACACTGCTTTCTTCAAAATTGCCTGCCCGACAGCTTATAGCTACGTGTACGATGAAAGGAATACCACTTACAGTTGTGCCGGCGCCGATTATCTCATTAATTTCTGCCCATCTCCGACCACAAGGTAACGTATGCATTAACAACGGAAGATTCCTATTTGATACTAGATTTCGGAGCATTGAAACACTGAATGTGTCGTGTCAAGTTTTATGACTAATTGTTTTGGTAGTCAAATAGAAAAGCAAAATCTTTATAACAAATTTTTAATTAGTATTAATTACAATTCTTGTTATAAATAAGTTTTTAATAAAATAATAATAGCTTGCAAACGGGTCAAGTTGTTAATATTATGAATGTGAAGTAAGAAATTTTCAATGCATAATAAAATTGATCAAAACCTTTCTAATTATGCACAAATAATCTGGTGTGTTAATTCCATGTAATAGGATGATTTAAAAATAGTAGAGATCTTTGTGGATATGAATATATCTTTCATAATTCAACTTAATCTCTTATCTTATTAGTTGTGATGTAACAATATTCAATCAGATAGAGTTTTATTTGAAGGAGGTATTATTCAATTGATTAGTATGATATAATCTGATAAGAGTAGATGTAATCTGGGCAGTTTTAGTTCAATTAAGATTCCGATTTGTAACTTCACCATCAAGCCACAAGTGTCTATATATATATAACTCATTCTGCCCTTGCTCTTTAACACAAACAGAACAGAATGAGAGAGAGCATTCCTTGTATACTTTAAGGGAAATAATGAATGTTGGCATTTTTCGTATCTCTTATATGCTTTATTGTTTCCTTTGATTACTTACTGTTTCATGATTTTCTTACTCAAGTGTGAGAGTTAAAAATTGTGAGGGTCGGGATGTATTCAAGAACAAGTTTTGTTGGTCGACGATCACGTCGGGAAGTCTGTGTCTTGCTTAAATGAACTTAAGTGAGATTCTCTTACAAAGGTGTAGAGACAACTTCAGTATAAGTTTGGTATGTATAAGGCCTTTGTGACCACTAATATTAGAGCCAAAGTTTCATATAGCAAGAGGCAAGCAATTTAACTGAGCACGTTTAAAGGATGAAAGCACTCATTGATCCTTTACCTACTAGTGAAGAAGAAGTCCTTATATACCCATCTCGTTTTGAACTCTTGGAGAAGCAGATCCAATTGTTTCAAGATTAAGTTGTCGATTTGATGAAGGCATAAGAGGAAGCTAATTTCAAGATTATACTCCTCAAGCATGCGGTTGCTACCTAAGATGTGGGACTTGTTGAGAGCATTATACTTAAGGTGAGTGAACCACAAGTTTTGGTTGGCAAACGGAGTGCCAAAAAGCTCAAAAATTTCTTATATGATATGGAAAAATACTTTGGGATGGACAAAGTTTCCAAAACAAAAAGGGTATCAGTCATTGCAATGCACTTAGTTGATGATGCAAAGTTGTGGTGGAGAATGAGAACCTCTAATGACATCAATACAGGTAGGCCCCAGGGAGAAAATGAAGGAGCTAAAGTGGTAATTCCTACCTAACAACACTTTATAGCTCATGAGCGAAGCTTTGAATCGGTTGAAGCAAGACAGCTCGATGTAGGAGTATATGAGGAAATTCACATATTTGACGTGAGTATATGAGGAAATTCACATATTTGATGTTGGATGTGAAGAACATGTCTGAGGAAGACAAGCTATTTAACTTCATAAACGGTTTGCAAGATATGGCATAAATGGATCTTTAGAGGCAGAATGTGAAAGACATCCTAAATGTTATAGTGGCTATAGATGCCTTGCTTGTATTTGAAATAGTAATGAAGGCAAATAAAAGTTGGGACGCAGAATGACTAAGAGAAAGGTAAGGAGAAGGTATATAAATCTTCTCAATGTAAGTCTAAGAAACAAAACAAAACAAATTGTTTCATTTGTGAAAGGTTGCACTTTGCTCATGAATGCCCAAAACAGAAGTTGGGTGAGGAGAAAATGAATTTCATGGTCACAAAGAATCAAGGAGAAGGAAGTGAGGACCGGATGGAAGAAATCTACCTTAATAATTATGCTATGTTGGGCATAGTTGGCCATGTGAAGGAGTGTCCAAAGAAAAGAAAATGCGAACCCAATGGAGAGAGAAAATGGTACGTTAAAGATATGTCAACGACTAAGGAGTGTTCGAGGGAACCACATTCAGAGGAGTGTTCACATATTATTTTAACAAGGGTGTCGAGTTCTTCTAGTAAGGTTCATTTGTTATACCCTTAAGTCCAAATTATGGAATCTAATGATTGATAGTGATCCTTGGGCAATGTTTGGCACTTAGGTTGACAAAATAAGGTTTATGAGTAGGTAAGGAAAAATGGACATCATTAAAGAAAACTCAAGAATAGGTGAGCATTGACATGCATTGGTACGTTTTGACAAAAATCTTCAACGAGATACAAGATTTGGACACGAGACGAAAAGATAATGGCACTTCACAGTTAGCTTAAGATGGATCTTAGGTTAAAGTTTAGTTGGATCACACACATAAGGAAGATTTGGAAGAGCTTCAAGGTAAACGGTTAAATCAAGCATAGTGTGAATTTTGGTAGAGTTTTGGACCTTGTGTGGATTAACTTAGCTAATGCTAAGTTTTTAATGGACCTTATATTTAGCTCATTTGAGCCTTGCTCCTCAACATAGAGAGAACATATTAAGAGACAGTATTCCTTTGTATATATTAAGGGAACTAATAAAGGTAGGCTTTTGTCATATCTCTTGTGTGTTTATTGTTTCCTTTGATTTCTTATTGCTTTCGTAGTTTGTTTACTTAAGTGTGAAAGTTAAATACTACAAAGGTTTTGAGGCGTTCAAAAACAAGTTTTGTTGTTTGATATCTTGTGGGGAAGGCTTAGTCTTCCTTAAACAAACTTAAGCAAGATTGTCGTGCAAATGTGTAGGAGCAACTTTGGTATAAGTTTAGTGTCTAGAAGACTTTTATAACACAAATCATGCCATTAATGTTGATTAAATAATGAAATATTATTTGGATTATTAACTCCTATCTTATTCGTGCCCACTCTTTCTTAGGCTAGGTCAGATTCAGCAACATATCAGTCCGACACCAAGCCCTAAGAGTGGAAACGATAGTCAAGTCAGCCCACCACTGAACTCACATAATCAAACTCGGACCAATTTTTCAAGAAAAGGTATGCAAAGCCATTTCATTCACCTTTTTTATTAGCTTTCTTTTTATAGTTAAGACTATAAGCAACATTGAATGATATATATACATATATAAACTCACCAAATTCTCATAATTTGATTTTAACTTTAATTTAATTTTATTGCTTAATTACTATAATTTAAGAACAATATTTATTATCTTTTGATTTAAAATAAATAATTTTGTTATCATCTTTATATAATCTAAAGAAATTTTTAATACTTCAAAGTTATCTATATATGTTTCACCTTTTACAATATTAAAGTATAATTGAAACTATAATTATCAATCATAAGTTTGCTTCTATCAAAATTAATAAATAAAAAGGTTTATAAGATATGATATGATGTAGAAAATTTGATGAGGTATGTTTATTTTATTCGGATTGTGTTTAATAATTTTAGACTATCATTTTTAATTTATCATTGACTTTCTTGTATAGAATTAAATACTTTAACTCCTTATATAACTTTATAAAATTCAAATATAATAATTTTAATAGAGTTCTACTTCACAAATAAGATAAAAATTTTAATTTTAGAAATTATCTATTAACTAATATAAATTTATACTACTTTAAATATTTCTATTCATGTGTTCATTTTCAATCTCAAAAACTAACTATTATTCTAATAAATTTTGTAAGTAATTTAAAACTTAAAATAATGAAGCTAAAGTAATTATTATATGGAACTATCCTATTATATAAATATGCTAACAAAATAGGAGTGTGATACTCTTTCTTTTATATATCCATTCAATTATCCTCTAATTGATTTTTCATCATACTCTAAATCTATTATCTTGTTATAGAAATTCAAGTTCCTTACCTTTCTTTTTCCTTTGGTCATATTCCACTATGTGTTTTCTTTTTTCTCCTTTTTGTTTGGTGTTTTCTCTTGCTTTGCTCCTCCCTCTTACCTTTATTTCTCCTTCATTGCTTGTGTCTACTATTAGGTCCTCTCTAAACTCTCTTCATCTTTATCATCTTATTTCTCCTTTTTTGTTGTTTGATTAGTGATATTGTTGTTTTTTTCATCTCTCTTAGTATAGTTATCATTTTTAGAATGGTTTTTAAATTTTTTTCCTTCCTTTTTAGTTCATTGATCCTTTTAGTACTACGTCATCTACCTCCTTATTAGATCCAAACCATATTAACCTTTTTAGCCTACCCATCTTTCCTTCTTTTACTAATGGCCCCTCTAGTTCCCACCATTCTTCTAGTTCTTCCAACCCTTCTAAATCCACCACTCCCCTTCCTCTCATTCCTCTCTTTGCTTCCTAGCCTTCTTTAAATACATCTCCTTTTGTTCTTGTTTCTCAATATATGGTCCCAACAGACTCGCCACTTGTGGATACTTCACACTATCTGTTGCCTCCAACTTCTATTTCTTCTTCACTAGATTCATCCTCTTGATGAGCCTATTCTAAAACTTAATTCAAAAAAAGTAGTTGGAGAGATTCTTCTTAAGTTGATATACACTATTTCCCTCCCTCAATCTCAGATGGCTCCTTTGGAAATATAAAAAGTAGGTGCAAGTTCTTAATCTCCAACTATGGTAAGAATCTTCCTAGGGAAAAGACATACCTTCCCTCTTATTAACTCTTGGGCATCTTGTAATTGGAAAATTTTAGGCTTAAAGGAAGTTCCTTTAAATGGAAATAATTTGTTTTTATTCACTTTTCATTCTAAAACTTTAGCTCACAATATTATTGAAGTTGGCCTTTGGCATTGCAATAAAATTCCGATCTTCCTTTACCTTTAGAAATTAGTTATCAACTTGGAAAGTGATAAGCATAACTAAGTTGCTATTTAGGTTAACATTCATAAGATGCCATTAGAGTGCTAGTCCAAAAGGGGTTTAAGTCACTTGGCCAACTTTATGGACAGAACAATTTTTTATGGATGAAGTTACAACTTATAGGAAGAGGATTGGTTATGCTAGACTATGTATCATGGTGGATTTGAAGCAAAAATTACCTGATGCAATTGTTTAAATGCATCTAGGAATAAATGAAACGCGTTTTGAAATCTTAATAAGAGTCTCATACCAATGAAGACCCTTCTTAATTCAGTAAAGGAAGCAATGGAAAGTCATTGGCAGATTATTTAAAAGAAGAGACTTCTCTGAACTAATGGGAATGGACATAATTGAAGAACTTGTAGGTTAGCCTATTATGCTAAACACTACCCTCGTTTTCCCTAGTATAATAATAAAGTATTTAAACCATATCCTTACCCTCCTTCCTTTAGTGAGAAAGTAAATTTAATGATTCTACCCTAATGCTAATACCATAAAATAATTAATAGAATGAGCACTTCCTTAAGGTTTAAATCTCCATAGCAAGATACTTTAACTATTCCTCAAGTCTCAACTAACACCCAAGACACGTCTTCTCCTATTTTAGTAGTGACTTTTGATCTTGGAAATAACTTTCTAGTAATCTCTAGCATCCTTCTTAAGAGGATTAGACCTTAACTGTAGAGGTTTTCAAGGTTAATAATAGAAGGAAATCTGATAAAAAAATATTACAATAAGGGCTCAAGGAGCCTAAACACCTTTTAATGTCTATTTTATCTTAGTATCCTAAAAAAATAAATTCTTAAATACTTTTTTTTTTACATAAGTGTTTTTGGAGAAGCATTGGTTAAGTCTTACCAATCGTCAATTTCATCATAATGGGTGATTAGTTATTGCTTATGATCCCTAAAGATTGATGCTTCACTAAGAGTAGCTATAAATCAAATTATGCATCTTGTTGTCATCTTAACATATCACTAGAATAACTTTTATATCTCCTTTATATATGATTGAATTGTTTTTTAATTATTTAAATAACATGTGCACAATGTAGCTGTAATAAGCACTAGTAAGAACAGGTTAATCCCACAAGGATTACAAGTACTAATAGTGGCCTCTTTTCTATTATCTAACTATCGATTAAGAAGATGATTTAATTTAAAACAAGAATAAAATAAAACTCAACATAATAATGAATCAAGACAAACTTAACATAAAGAATAATCCAATATTAGATAACTAGGGCCTAGGTAATGAATCCTCCTAAGATATCTTAAGTGTTAACCCTTTATCATGTAATTCAATTATCAATGAATGGACCATAGAAACTCCTATCTTATGTTAATATCTTTCTCAAGACTATTAACAACTAATCCTCGGTTGATTAACTAAAATCTCTTATATTGCACTACAACAATTCATGAATGTCTCTATTAGGTTTACACTAATCTAGAGCATTCATGTTAACCTATTTCTAGGTTTGCATGTAACTCCTTCCAATTATCGTAGATCTATTCGTACAAGAGGATTTCTCAATCTCAGTCATATGAAATCATATATTTAACTGATATCCCATACATATTAATTCAAGAATATAAACATAAAATTGAATGTTAATGAATCATTTAATTAAATTACATTAAATGAAGAATTAAATCATATTATGCATCCCAACTTAGGGCTCATCCTACCGTAGGCACTAAATAACTTAATTCCTAAACAAAGAAAACAAGATAAAATTCAAGATTTTAGAAGAGGCATTAAAAAGAAAATAATCCATAGATGTGTATGTCCCCATTTTCTCTAATGAAATCCCTTAAATCCTTGATGAAAGGTTGTTCTCTATCAAATCTTTTGTAGTATCTTCATGTTCTCATCCTAGCTTTAGAATTGTGTCTCTAACTCTAACTTTGGCTAAAGCTTTTAACTCTAATTGCTTACTTCTATCTTCTCATCATAATTGCCTTTTATATTACAAAACTAGATTTTTGGATTATAGACGATCAACCACATGATCGTGTAAGTGACCATATATTTAAAAAAACCTTCAAAATCATGATTTTACATATTTATAAAAGCTTACATGGGTAATTGATACAACTGTGTATCATACTCACACGGGTGTGTATCTCTACATGGGAAAAATAGCATCTTTAAAGCTTTACACATTTACAATCTCTTATATGGTCCCTTTACACAATAGTGTATGTAACTCACACAAGGGTGTCCATCTTCACACGATTGTGTGAATCCAAAACAACTCCAATTCTTCTATTTTATGTCATTATTTCCTTTGAATTCTTCTCCTTTTGATCTATAAAGCCTATCCGATTATGTAGTATTATTTAGAAAGATTATATAGTTATAGAGATCATATAAATCCCTAATTTTTAGGGATTAGAATAAGATACAGATTTCCCTATACTTTAGGGAGTTTGTTATTATATTTAGGTTAGACAATTGTATATATAAACTAAGGTTGTAACCTAAGTTAGATGTGAAAGAATTTTATTCTTCTATACTAATATTCGACATAGTATCAGAGCTGTTAGCTCTTTCCTACTAAAACTTTGATTTTTTTGTTCTGGTCATACCAACTAAGATCCATCCCCACTGTTCTTCTTATCTTCCTAGCCTTCTCTCTCATATTTCCCTGTTCCTTTTCCTGTTCTTATCCTTAGTCTCACTTAATCAATCATGTCGAAATCACCCAAAAGTTTTATCGAAATCACTAGCTCTGCATTTAAGAATACTGATGCTACTATAACCAGAGATTTACAAAATATTCAATATGCATATCGATTGAATGGGAAGAATTATTTGAAGTGGTCACAATTGATCTTCACATTCCTAAAAGGAAGAGGAAAATTGAGCCATTTAATGGGCACAGGTCCTTTATAGGACAATCCCAAAGAACAAGACTCTATGGTAATGTCCTAGTTATGGAACTCAATGCTGTCAAAGATTAGTGACACATGTATTTTCCTCGAAATTGCCAAGAAGATTTAGGAAGCTATTCGGCAGACATATTCTAAGGTTAATGATGCTGCACAGATCTACAAGATTAAGATGAAAGTTTCAACAATTAAACAGGAGACTCGAACTGTTACTGAATATTCAAGTCTCTTACAAAACTTGTGGCAAGATATTGATCATTATTAATGCATCCAAATGTGTTGTAGTGAAGATGCAGCAATTCTGAAGCATTTTGTGGAAAAGAATCTATTTATGATTTTCTTAACAAGATTAAAAGTGGAATTTGATGTTGTAAGGGTACATATTTTAGGAAAACCAGACCTACTATCTATAAATAAGATGATCTCTATTATATGCTCGGAAGAGGGATGTCAAAATGTTATGCTTAAATCTCAAAGAGGAGATGGTTCTTCACTTATTACCAAGGCCACAGAACTGAAAGAGGCAAACAATCCCACATTAGTTACTAGAAGGGACTCATCCAAACCATATAACCGAGAATCCCTATTCTGCACATACTGCAAGAAGCATCGGCACACTAGGGAGAAATGCTAGAAACTTCATGGCAAGCCCAATCGAAGTGGGAACGATCGAAGTCAGACATATATGGTGTTGGATCCCGTTCCCGAGACCCAACCTGCTTAACCACTTAACGCGCTAACACTGCTTAACCACTTGATCAAGGGCACTCTTGAATAGAATTCAAGACAAAAGGAAACAAGTAAAACAAGCTAAATCGGATCACGTGATGAAATGGGAATCAAACACATGAATCGGAATGAAAAGCAGATAACGGAAAAATCGAAACATATGTGACAAGTGGGTATTCAATTGCAACTAGAAGATGAACTTGGAATAAAAACAATGAATCGTAACAAATTCAAATATGAAACAAGCGGATCGGATACAAATCGGATACTAATGAAATCGAAGATTCAAATCGAATAGCATTACATGAGTCCGACATCCAAAGCGAAACATAACAACTCTTGTCGCGTTGGAAACCCTTATGACTAATCCATCCGAAATCGGTGTAAATTTTGCTCGTTCCTTTCATCATTTAATCCATTTTATTTCATATCAAACAGTTTCCCTCTTTGGAAACTGTTTCCTTAAACTCATATTCATGTAAATCAAATCATATATCATACCCAAATTCCTCTTATTCATATATTGTCATATAAAAATTCGGCAGCATAACGGCTGCACTTTAACCTATCCAAAAATCTGCAAATAGTAAAATTCACTTCTATAAATTCCAACCAAAACACACATACATCAATGATCAACCGGACCCTCCGTCCGGGATCTCAGCAGTAACGCAAATCCTAAGTTCTAAACCACTTCAAGTCATTTTCATAACCATTCATAATCATCACATTCAAACTCATAAGCAATTTCCATTAACTCATATACAAATTTCATGCTTCCATCAAACTCATCCCAACATCAATTACATTCATCTATGTCTATACATATATATATCCCAAATACATTCATAATTCAATACAATTTTACATACGAAACCCAAAAGTATACTCCATAGCCAAAACACATTCCCCAATTTCATAACTCAAGTGTTTATACAATAACATAAACTCAAAATACATTAAGAACCCAAAAGCTTTCAATACTCTAATGGCATTCTAAGCCATAATTCATTTCCATAAAACTTAAACCATGACCCAAGTACAAATCATGTGCAAATGCTGATATCCTGATGTCTTTCATCCGATCTCCTGCACGAATACCTGGAGATGGGG
>JANJEY010000007.1:1652328-1670490 GCA_024703695.1 Erythroxylum cataractarum | reverse complement strand
CATGCTTATATGAGTCCGAGTGAGTTATGGGTCTTCTATGCGTATGTGTGCTTGTGTGTTCCGAATGTTGGGCCTCAGTGATGGGGTCCAACAAAGAGAGTGATACCAAGCCTTTGCCCAATCCTTTAATGTGAACTAGAAAACCTTATCCTAACTACATCTTTCGACATTTGATGATATCAAAAGGTATCATATATTTCAAGGAAGTTTATGATATGCACATTTGGGTCCTCATTTGTCAATCCAAAGAATTGTATATTTTGTTGCAACATGCTCAATAGAGCGGGTTTTATTTCAAATGAAGTCACTTGGATCGATGGCCTAGTAACATCTTGATTTGTAACATTGAATCTCGGCCTCATGAAATCTGTAAGGGTTCTTTGTTGGGCTCCTAGGTTGTCTACTTGATTGAATTCTTGCTGATACTCTTCGACCATAGTTGCTTCTTTAGTTTCTTATTAACGCTGATCTGTTCAAATGGAACGTTCTAAATGGGCAATGTCAAGCTCTAATGTTTCAACTATCTAATTCGAACTTCTAGAAACTCTTATGTTCATGCAAGTGCACAGATAAAAGAGTGGGAAAAAACACCTTAAACTATAAGAATCAAACTAATCCTACACCTCCCTGATAATGATGCCAAAAACTACTTGATCATTTTGTAAGCTTTACAATTTATAGCGTTCAAAATACTGCAAGTGCAAAAGTCGTGATTTGTAGTATGTAAAGGGTTGATCCCAAGAGGAAGGTAAACTAATCTAATCCTATATTATCTAAGGCTTGACAAAATTAATAAAACAAAAATAAAATTTGAAAAAAAAAGTAAGTACGAGAAAGTGATTATCAAGAAATTAATTCACAAGTTTAACACAAAAAGAAATTAAAATTGAGCAACACAAAAGTCAAAATAGAAATTAACCAAGAAGAATTACTAAATTATGAGAGAAGGGATTTTTCTTTATCATTAATGCTAATCTAGTCAATTACGTGTTATTGTGGTATCAGTTATAGACTATTGTAGGGTGGATTACTCTCTCTCAAGTTATAATCATTGAACCCTAAATCATAAACCCTAATTGAATTATGAAATTTGCAATCTCTCAATTAACAAAATACCCACAACTCTAATTAGATCGTATGCACTCTAATAAACTATAAGGTCTCACATAGGATCTCGATCTGCACAATAATCGTTATATTTAATCACGTGGTCTATTAGATCGCTTAACTCGTATTAATGTAACTCAATCATTTTATTTAACTCATCCTACGGTTTATTACCTAAATATGCAAGTTTTGCAATTAATTACAACACCCAATCAAAATAACACAAAAATTTAACTAACACAATTCTAACCTAAACACGCACTAAACAATCAAATTAACAACTAAACACACACCAAACTACTTACTAAAACATGATGTAATGTACAACTATCAGTATATGTCATGAAGGTGACACATAAACAAAATACAATGAGTCTGATATCGATGTGTTAGTCTGATAAGACTCAAAATCTCACTTATTTTTGTCTATCAATAGCTACTACTTTTCAAAAGATAATGCATATTGACCAATCACAATGAAAAAGTATATGCTAAGTTGTTATGTATTTTTTTAGTCAATTCATAATCTAATAATGACTATATAATCCTATATGTCATAGAAAAAGAGAAAATGTTTCTATTTTTTATTCTCTCTCTTATTTCATTGAAAACTTAAAAATAAGTTAAATCAAACAACTTAAAAACATACATGCATATAAGAAAGGAATGTGAAAATGTAAAGAAAAAGAAATAAACTTCCTTTAGGTTAGCTCTCAGAAGCGGCTTTGTTTAGTTTCATTAGAGTGTCATTAGCTCAACTCGTTTCTTTCTACTCGCATGACAAAATTATGATCTTTGGGTGTCATAGTTTATGCTTCCTCCGCATGAGGTTGTTCAAGATAGGGCCTAAGTTGATAATCATTCACCTCCACCATCTTCCATATCTTCAAATTCTTAATCTCTATCGAGTCCGTACATTTTGGAAAAATCTCAAATGTCTCTTCACATTTTTCTTCTTCATTCACGTTCTCCAATATGCTATCTCAGTACTTACCTTTGAGTTAAATGATGTATCATTTTCTACTTCAAGCTCCTTCTCCACTTCTTCTTCTGCACAAGCAATTCCTTGAGTAATTCTCTCAGGATGCTCAAGGTCCTCTTCACTTTGTAAGATCTTTGCACTAATGTCTCTTAGGTACACCTCGGGTTGTTATGGCTGATCCTCTTCACTTTATGATGCTAGGTGGTCAAGATCTTTTGTCATCTGACCCATTTGGCTTGCCATGTCCTAGAGTCTAGATATTGTATCTTGGAAGGCTTGAATCATATCCTCCTAGAACTGTTGTACATTGTGTTGAATACCTTATTGAAGTTGATTATTATTAGTAGTCATAATATTAAACAAGTCTTCCAAAGATGTACCTGAGTCGTGATAAGAAGCTTCTGGTCTATATGGAATTGCTCGGTGTCCTATATACTATTAAGGAAATAATTATGGTGATTATCCCATTCATAACTGAAGTTATTATGATCATTCCAATCTGACTTATAGGATTAGGAATATGAGTTATAAAAGAAACTACTTCCTTCCATGTATTTTTCAATTTTTTAATACATAAACATTAAAAAACAAAAAGATCAAGAAATAACTGAAAATAAATTAATTATAAACAAATATAAACAAAACACGAATTAAAATAAAAATTAAAGCATCATACTCCTTTGCAACGGTGCTAAAATTGACGTAGCATGTTGTAACAATACTTAAAATAACTAGACCAACAACTAGAGCATTGTAAGTCTAAGTCAATCCCATAGAGAGTATATGTAAAGCTTTTGAAGTGAAATCAATCATTGTTTAGGTTTTTTGTTGGATCCCGTTTCCGAAAACCAACTCTTACCAAAATACCGTCATACTAGAGCGTGGTTTCCTTGTAATTCTTCTTGTTCTAATACCACATCTGTTGGGACCGAAACCCAACTGCTTAAATCTTAACACTTTCTCTCTTTTTTGGATATCCCATCTATTGGACTCCGTTTCCAGTGCCTAATTTCCGGAGTCCTGAAGCCCTGTGCCTATTACCTTGCAGGGTCATTAGCTGTCACTCCACAATCGTGGTGAGCGCATACTATTTGGTCGTCGAAATCATAAGTTGACTTATTCATACAAATTGTATCTTTAAGTCTTGAGTTTGTTTTGAAATAATAATCACCTCAAACGGAGCTATATAACTCAAGATATGCTTAAAATTCCTAAAAGAGCTCATACTTTAAACATGCTCTTCTAACCGACCTCTCATTTACTTTGATGTAAACTTCCCCAATTTAACTCCAAATGGTACAAATTTTTATGGGGAGGAATATATATGTCTTAGGAACCTTTTGGTCTAAGAATCACCTCATTTGGAGGTCATATGCGGGAGTTATGCCCAAAAGAATAGACTATGTTCACACCTAAAAACAAATCAAACATCTTTTGGCGCGATTACTATAACGTTTAATATAGATGTCGGATTGAGTTTGTTCTTTGACCATTAGAAAGAAGACATCTAGATATACAACTCTAATGAAGACCACAAAATGAGATTCGGCCTCCAACTATGTCAAAAATCACCATATTTTCTGTAGCTGTCTGTTAAACGGACATACATGTCCGTTTAACGGACATGAAACGAATTCAGGATGCTAAATGACCCGAGAAAGTCCATTAAACGGACATGCATGTCCGTTTAACGGACATTGACTGGCCAAGAGGTATTTTTCCACCTGAGAATGTCCGTTTAATGGACTCCCATGTCCGTTTAACGGACATTGGGGCTCCCCAAAGCCCCCAATGCCTCTCCAATGCTTCCAATCTTCAACCCTACTTCATAAACACTTGCACATTTCTCAAATTTATTCATTCTAAGGCCTAAACACTTCATAACACTTCAAACTCTAAGTTCAACTCACCAACTTCACAAATTACAACTTAATTGGTTAATCAAATCCACAAAATTTCAATCGTTAATCATCAAAGCTATCATAAAAACACAAGCTATATGTTCAGCAAAATGGACCTTACTGTATACTTCCAATCTTCATAACTTCTTACTCTATATTCCAATAATTGCATATTATACCTCAATGGAAAGATAACAAGATGCTTTACAAATCTCATGAAGGATGCAAAAGTCAATTCCTCATTAAAAGAGGCAAAAACTCACTCAAAGGTACTGCTCATCTAAGAACCAATGTAACAGTGAAATAGCATTATCAACAGTAACTGAATGTACTCTCAACCTCATAACTTCTTCATCCTAAGTCCAAAAGTGACAAACTCTATATCGTTTGGAAAGCTCTCAAAAAATACTATAATCTTCAAGAAGATACCTAAATTCAATTCAAATAGTAAGAGGGTCTAAAATCTAAGCGAGGTTTCTGTCAACTTTTGCAAAAATTTGACTGCACTTCCTTAGAAAATTCCACTAGCCAAACTTCAATTTTCTCATCTAAACTCCATTACCTGCATAGAGAAAACTCAATGTCCAATCTTCCACAACTCAATCTAATCCAATTATCCCAAATTCCAATGGCAGTAACACACTCTTAGGTATCTATACATTTCAAAACCTAAGAAATACCATCTTATACTTGTTTTTATCAATTTCAATCATACATCCATACATTCTAAGAAAACATATACAAGATACACTTTAAACCTCAAAACTCTTATATTTACATGGAGATGAGTCAAAACAAAGCTTCAAAGGAAATCTAGCCCAATTACAACCCAAAATAACAAAAGTTAAAGTACAAAGTGAAACAATTCTCCAAATACAACCTAATGTTTTATTTCTAACAATAACTTCTAAGTGAAAGCATCGGGGTGATGCCTCAATCCCAACACTGTAACTCGGGTTCCCGCTCGTCACCTATGGAGGGGAAAAGGGGTATGAGCTCGATGGATCAGTGGGTAACAGCTTAATAATTTAAAAATAAGCAAAAACGTTCTTTATTTATTCATTCTCAAAGAAACTTTCAGATTGATAAAATCTTTCAAATTTATCAAAGCCAAATTACATTGATCAAAACTCTTTCAATTTATCAAAACTTCTTATAAAACTCATTTCATCACACCAATTACACATCAAGGTCACATAAGCACAGAAAAAGTGGTAAATCAATGATCAAAAACATTTACAAAGCAACATAACATACAAAAATAACTTAAACAAACATATCACATAATCACATATAAGTTGGTTTGGGTGGATCCAAACAGGACGTACTACACATTCCAGCGAAGCGGTCATGTGTAGCCGTGAACACAAGTGGGAGTCCGTGAGGAGCTCCATGGCCACTAGCGGGCAGGCGGGAGAAGCCTATAATTAGACAGGTGCACCTATCTCACTTGAGGGACCATCACAAATCCAAATAAACATGTATATCACATAATTCACACAATTCATGATCATTAGCCTCAAATGGCAAAATCATTTTCACATAACCGTTGAAATCATCCATTCGGATCTTTTTCTCTTGACAAACCATTTCACACATATTTTCACAAAGTCTTTACATTCAAAACATTTCATATGAGTTTTAAACTATCACAAATAGCAATTCATTTAAAAATTAGGAAACCATAAGAAAGCATTATATGACATTTATTTCAAAGTAATTAAGTAGCTTATTTACTCAACTATTAAATTATCGCCCACCTTAGTTCCTTTAGCTAGGAGCTTGAACAATTGGCCTTTCCTTTCACTTCAATTCCCTCTCTTAACCTTCATCAAACATAAAATCCCATAGGAAGCATGAGATGTTAAAATTGGCCATTCTAAGGAGATGAAAACATGAAAATTAACCCATCTAACTTTACCCATACCTAACTTAAGCTATTTTCACTAAAACCCATCCATAATTCCAAAAGAATTCATATTTCTCTTACCTTAAGAAGAGATCCACGAAAATCTTCTTTTGCTTCTCATGGATGTTTGATCCTTTCCCCTCCTTTTTCCTTCTCCTTTCTAAAGCAAGATGAAACTAGAGCCCTAACCTTTCTTCTTCTCTCTTCTTCTTCTTCTTCTTTCCCACGAAAGACTCCTTCTCTCCTTTCTCCTTGATATTTTTGAAACCTCTCTTTCAAATGACTTAGGAAAGTTTGGTTTCTTAAACTTTAAATACCTAACATATGCCAATACTATGTAGTTTCACTATCCTTTATACTAACAATTAGTCCTTTCTTCTTTTTCTTGCAATTTTTCTCTTCCTTCCCTTAAATAAACTACTACAAATTTGTCTTCCATTCCCCCATGATTTAATTAAGCTCCAAAAGACTAAAATAACCCTCCATGGAAGCCTTAGATTTTAAACACATTAATAAACTTCCCAAATTGCCCTCAATTCATCTTATTCCTTTAATATCTAATAACATACTCCACTCTAATTTAAACATAATCCATCAATTAATTTCCATTTCTTAAGAGATAAAACCTCAAAATAATTTAAACAATATCTCCAAATAATTTAGACATGCTTAAATAATAATAAAAAATTCAGGGGCCAACAGGTCATATCAGTGAAACTAGAATCATAAAATTGCATAAAGAAGGATATTTGGATCCTTTTGATTATGAATCATATGAAATTTGTGAATCTTGTTTATTAAGAAAGATGACCAAACTACCCTTTAAGGGAAAGGGACAACGTGCTAGTGAGTTCCTAAAATTAATACATTTAGATGTATGTGGACCTATGTACACAAATGCTAGAGGTAGATACTCATATTTCATTACAGTAACAGATGACCATTTTAGATATGGTTATGTGTACTTGATGAAACAAAAGTCAGAATCATTTGAAAAGTTCAAAGAATTTAGACCAGAGGTAGAGAAACAAACTGGCAAAAGTATTAAAGCACTTAGATCAAATTGAGGTGGTGAATACTTAGACCACGAGTTTCTTGGTTACTTAAAAGAGAATGAGATTCTCTCACAATGGTCTCCTCCTGCAACTCCACAACATAATGAAGTTTCTGAGACGAGAAATTGTACACTATTAGATATGATACATTCCATGATAAGTTATGCAGTCCTTCCTATATCCTTTTAGGGATACGCAATTGAAACAACAATATATCTTCAAAATAGAGTTCCATCTAAATCGGTTGATAAGACACCATATGATATATAGACTAGTAGAAGATCTGGATTTATCACACATAAAGATTTGGGGATGTGATGCTTGTGTGAAGCGTTCTATATCTGATAAGCTTCAAGCTAAATCAAATAAATGCAAATTTATGGGGTATCCGAAATAAAGTTTAAGTTATCAATTCTATCATCCTATTAAGCAAAAGGTTTTAACTTGTTGAGTAAACTCAAGGTCACTTTAACCAAAATTTTGTTTATTGTTTGACTTATTGAGTAAACCCAATGTCACTTTAACCGGGATATGTTTTATCTTAAATTAATGGGTTCTACTTAACTAAAATTGTATAATTTAGATTAATAAACTCATGATCATGTAAATTTAGAAACAGGGTTAGGAATAATATATTTGATATACTTTGGCAAAAGTTTTCACCTAACGGTACTAGGAGTCACATGAGATGTGATTGAAAAGTTATTTTCTACCTAATTTACTTTTAGTTGGTTTTGTTGAGCAAACTCAAGATCAATTAATTTTAAATAAAACCCTAGCACACTAAAAAATTATTTAATCATAATTTCATATATATATATATATATATATATATATATGTATGTATATATATATACACATATGTATGTATATATAATAACAATATATTTATAACATGAAAGTAAAATTAAAATTTTAAATATATATCAACATATCATTAATATTGTTGGACTCCAGACTCAGAGGTCATAAAAATGTGAGCTCTAATACCACAACTGCTTGGACCCCATTTCCAGAGTCCCACATTCGGAGCTAGTAAAAGGTCGAATCTAATTGCAAATTTTCTTAAACAATTAACACATATGCAGAAAATCGATGATCAAATTGGCTCGATTTATTTAAAACAGTTTCAATCACAAAGATGCAATCATTATTGAACACATCAGAGTATTCAGTAATCACTTGGGCCCATTATCAAACAAAATGCTTGCTTTTATAATATCTTTACATTTCAAAAAACCACCCCTTTTGGGTTATTACAAAATGCAAAGTAGAAAATTTGAAGAAATTTCCTTAGGTTGTTGATCACTTGATCTCTTAGCTATCACCTGAAGATGGGACAGAAAGGGGATGAGCTTGAAAGCTCGTAGGTAACAGTTTATAACAGAAAATAAGCAAAAACCATTGAAAACGTTCACTTGTCATAGAAAATTCTCATCATGTAGTTAAAATATCAAACTACAAAACATGAATGCATCAAACTTGTCCACATAACATAAACACATAAGCACATCAGAATGATTTGGGCAGATCCATAAACAAGACGAACTACACAATTCTACATAATGGTCCTGTGTAGTCATAAACTTAAGGGAGTCCATGAAGGAGTTCCGTGCCACTAGCGGGCAGGTGGGAGAAGCCTTTAACTTGGTCAACTTGCATGTGACATTCTTGAATAGATTACATCAAACCCACATAACATGTAATTTATGACTTGAAAACAGATTGCCCAAATGGCAACATTTCGAAAACTTATTTTTTATGAACATGCAATTTTTCAAAAGACCTTTCATTTAGCAATTTACAAATCATAACTTGATGAGAGCAACCTAGAGTTGAGCCAACGACAATAAACAAAGGCGTTGCTTAGGAGGTAACCCTAGGAAAGTTGATTTCTTTTTATTTACATTCTCGCATTTATTTTTTTAAAATGCTCCATTTATTACATTTAATGTTACATTAGGGAAAATTTTAAGTTTTAAGTGTGGAGGTTGGGGATCTTAGTTGTTATACACTTTTTTAAGCTTAATTGTTGCTTATGTGGTTTCTTAGACATTTTCAAAATGAAACAAACAAATAAATATTTTCTCTTTTTCTATTGTTTTTAAGACTATATAGTCAAAGCTAGAGAGTGAATTTACTAGAAAAAATTATGGCAACTTGAGCATATACTTTTACTCTTGTGATTGGTCAATATACATTATCTTTAAAGGAGTAATGACTAGTGGTATACATAAGCCAGTGAGATTTTAAGCCTTTATAGATTGGCACATCAATATCAGTCTCATTGTCTTTTATTTATGAGTGACCTTCATGACATGTACGTTCTGACTTTACTTGGATTTTCTATTCAAGACCACATTTTTATCACATGCATTAACAAAAAATGATATAGGCATTCTTTGTTTCATAAGATACATTAGCCAAATAGCCTACCTATTGATATGAATTTTTCCCTTTGACAAACCTCCTTGAGATTTATTTGCCTTTTCTTTTTATGCTAACCACATTATATGCTTTAAACCTAACCAAATGTCCTACCCAAGTCGTAAAGCTAGTGGAGCATTTGTTGATTGTTGATGATTGTGGATGTACAAAAGTATAAGTATGGGGTTGTGCATATATGTAGGTTGGTTATAATTGTTGACATGTCATTTTATCTCTTATTAGTGAATTCCAATTTTTGATTTAGCTTCTTTCAATTTTTATCAAAAAAAGAAAAAAGTAAAGTAAAAAAATTGTTTAAATAAAAGTATCAAGGACGAAATGCATATGCTTGTAAAGTTTTTCATTGTTAGTTTTTCCTCCTAAAGTTGTATGGAATAGTGGATTTGAGTATGTTGTATATGAGGTAAATTTTATTTTGGAGGATCAATGCTTATAGTTTCAATGTATTGTTATAATCAACTTTTAAAACTGATCCCTTCTAGTTGGTTATGCTTCATGTGGTTTATGGTGAGAGCTTTAATTTGAGCTGTGAAACATAGTTGTTACATTCATCATAGCTGATGTTACCCAGTTTTGAATGAATCTTTGCTTTTGCACTTGATGTTACATTGAGTGTTACTTTTGTTTCATTGGATTTTATGCCATAATACTCAAATACATCTCACCTTACCCTTGCCCACATTACAACCTTAGAAAAGTCTTTTGATTCATGATTATACATATGAACCTTAGTGGTGGAGAAATGAAATGATATACAAAGTTGTGGGATGTCATGATCATGCATGGTGTTTGAACATACCTATGATTTTATTTTATTTAAACACATTTTGTCCAAGTCTACCTTTAGATTGCTCAGTTTCTAAAGGTGACAAACGTTGATTGATCATGAGTAGAATTATTGAATTTTAAAGTTCTTGTTATGGTTTTAGAAGTTATACCTCTTTCCTTATGACTATCTATTCTTGGGAAATATGAAAAATGAGTAATTGTTTTGGTTGTGAGTTGGATTTTAATGATCTGCCCAAGAGCGGTCAAAAGTTAAGTATAGGGGAACTTAATATGTGCTTAATTGATTGTAACTTGATTCCATAACCCTTAATGATTAATATTGTAAAATGCTTAAGACATTCGTTTTTTTGGTTTTAGGTACAATTCTAAAGTGAAAAGGCTAAAATAAGTTGAAAGCACACTCCTTGAGTCGTCTTCTTGAGATTCACATGCAATTATCTTCATGAAATAAGAAGGAGAAGGATTAGAGTAAATAGGAGACAAGAAAATGCACAAGAGGAAGAGTATAAGACACGACCATTGTCATGGGCATGTCAACTATGCTCACGAGCATGAAAAATAATTCATGGCCATGACCAACATAGTCACGCCTATGAATTTCATTACATGGTTATGAATATTATGTCACACCCATCCAATTAAGGCTCACAGCCGTGAGCCATCAAGTCATGCCCGTGACTTTATGACCTAACACCTCGAAAACCTAGCCTTTTACTGTAAATATAATGTTCTGACAGTAGAAACAAGAGCCTTTGTTTTTGGTTTTCAGGAGACAACAGAGAGCATACCTTTTTGGAGACTCATGGAGGCCATGGAAAGTTTAAATTTTTTTATACTAGTTTGAAGGTGATATCAACACTAAGTCACAATTAAGCATATCTTTTTATTGTTTAAAGTTGAATCTCTCTCTATGGATTGTTTAGGTATCATTTGCTTAATTTATTTAGTTTTTATGTATGGATGATCATTATTCTCATTATCATTAGATTGTTTATGTATGAAGCCACTGTTAGAATCTTGAATACAATCTGTAATCATTATGTTTGGATTCATTTGTGGCAATTAATGACGTTGAATCATTAGGGATAACGTAACATAGGTTAAATGCCCCGAGCTTGTGTAGTTGTTGCTTATATTGCTCTATTTTCCATTTCGTAATGCGACTACCTAGTTAAATCTATCGAGCTTGTTCTAAGCTATTTGGTAAATAGGTTTAATTAAAGAGCTGGTTTTAATTAAAGACGATTTAATTAAAGAGCTTGTTTTAATTAAATTTGATTGTTTTCTATAATTTGCTCACATTAGTTTAATTTTACTTTGTTTTCTAAATCGTATCAACCCAAAACCCCCTTTTATTTCCTTAACATCAATTATTTTCATTGTAAAAATTAAACAAACATTCCCTATAGATGCGATCTTGACTTACCACATCTACAAATTTTTAGTGTACAGAGTTAGGTAAATTTTATAGTGCACTAGATACGTGCTATCAGACACTATGACTCAACATAGGAAAACTGTATGGCAAGTGGCTTATGTAAAAAAAACTCTTTGTCTTATATAATATATATGATGATGATATGTTAAAGATCAAGAGCTATGACATATGGCCCACTGCAGTAACATGTTATAGTGACACCATTATGACCACATAATGATCACTTTAACATATATGTATAAATATATATACTATAGTAAATAAATAAATCATAAATGAGAATATGAGATAGAAGAATTCAATGCTAAGGCATATGAAGCTAATGTCAAACATAATGAACTGAGAAATATATCTTATCTTATATCAAGCTAGTGTAAGTTGTTACACATTCTTGGCTCTGCGTTAGGAGCATATGAAATTACACTTGACCTATAATGTGAATATCAAGATGATATAGGATGATACGAGGCACCTATCAATAAACATCTTGAGGCTTATAAGACATATACTAAGACATATATGGCTAAGTTATGCTCACAGGGAGTTAAAAGCTAAGAAGATGAAACATCATGATGAGTTTAAGCAAAAAGTGGAAAGAAAGCTTTCCAAAATTGTTATGATTCTAAGAAGGACTAAAGCTAACTAAATTAGGAAAGCAAATGAATTCCCCTACAGAGAAAAAATCTTGCCTATGTCATGTTTAATTAGCCTTGGATGCGATGTTAATTTCCATAGTGGTGAAACGGACAATTTTCTTATAATGATAGTAGTTATAGCTTTACATTGGATGGTTTTACAATATTAGATGATGTTTATTAAATAAATAAACTTAGTTTTTTTATAACATCATATAGATCTTGTAATATCTATGTCAATTTGTGACAAGCTAAACTTGATCATACTAGATAAAATTAAATAAATCAATTGATCAAGCATATTTTGTTTAAAAAGACCTATATAAAGTAGAATAATCTACTTGTGAACATTGTCTAGCTAATAGAATAGTGTGAAAATCATTGAGCATGGGACAAAGATTTACTAAGTTTTTGCAAGTAACTCATTAAGATATACGTGGCTAAACAGATTTGAAAGCATGGGCTAAAATACTTCATCACATTTATCAATGATTACACTCATTTTAGTTATATTTATTTAATTTCTCAAATTTGGAACATTTTGTTGTTTCAAGAAGTATATTACTTTAGATGAGAATTAAAAAAAAATTTGATAAAGACTTCAATAACTGATTAAGTATAACAATATTTCTTTAATCAATTTAAGAGGTCATGTGATGAAAATTGAAGGGATAGCTAATGACTATGATATGAATCCATTAATTAACTAGTGGTGTAGAGAGTAGAAATAGAACTCTTCTCATGGTTAGGTCTATAATGGTAGGCAATTTTGCCTATCACCTATTAGGATGATACATCATTAATGATAATATATGTACTTGATAATATGCTTATTAAATCATATTATAAAACACCGAATGAGATATGTATAGGTAAAAGACCTAATTAACCATATTTGATTTCATAAATGTGTTTGTTACCTATATTCACAAATCCTTTTATAAGTATGGGAATTTAGGTTCCAAAGGGATGTAGAGGAGTATCTTTAAAAGATATTTTTGAACATTCTAAAAGGTATATGTTGGAAGGTGAACTAGGAAATAAACAAATAATTGAATTTATGTCCAAAGATATCTTTTTTTAGAGAATGATTTTCCAAAGCAAGAAAATATAGTTCAAAACTTATCCCTATATATGAGAAACTAAATTATAACGATCTTGTTAGATAAGACCAATTGAACAATATTCATATAAGTGGGAACAATTTAAGAGATGATGAATTAGTTTTAGATTAATGGCAAGTACAACCCATTTTGGGATCTTTATCATTATTTGATTCAAGTAGGAGCAATATGAATGTAGAAATACTCATTTTTATAATTTTCATTATACTTATATTATAAGTGGATTATTCCTCATAAATTTTGAAGTTGAAAGGACTAACCCTTATGGTAGTTATAAAAGAAAATAATAAGCCAAGGAATATAAAAAGGCTCCATTTGATCTGGCTTGGGTGAGTTATTGTAATAGAAGTATAATGAACTTTAATGAGTTCAATCTAAGTATAAGACTTGGATAATATTTTGAAAAGATGTGTAGCCATCAAGAACATGTATGTTCTTGAAATGTGAAGTAAAAGACAAATGGCTGCTTTGAAAGAAACAAAGTTTGTTTAATGGCAAAAGGTTACAAACAATCAAACAAATTGATTATGTGAAGAAATTCTCATTTGTTATAAAGCTACACCATTTTGATGGATCATGACATACATCAAATAAATGTACAGACTATATAAAGACTATGATCTTAAATGAAGAACTAAAAGAAGGAATCTATATAGCACAAACAATATGATTCATTCATAAAGTCCAAAGTATTACATGCTTGGATTGTTAAAGTCAATTTATGGTTTAATATAGTCTATAAGTAACGCTCTATTACATTAGTATGGTATTCATGTCATATAATTTTAGTATGATTAGAAAAATCCACATGTTAAAGATTTAATGATAAGTGTGTAATTTTATTGTTTCATGTTGATGATATATTTTTTAGTAACTAGTGATAATAAGTAGTTTGTCATGAGTTAATAAGCAAATTGGATATCAAGCATGATTAAAAATAAAGAATATATTTAAGGTTGCATACACATTTGCAATTATGATCACTAAGTATCATTTAAGTAGAGCTTGCTTACTATTATAAGCTACATATATATTGATGGAATACTTGAATAGTTTTTGTTTATAAGGTAGTAAAGTGTTTTTATGATTCTACTTGCTAAAGGTGAGAACCTAAGCAATATGTAGTATCCACAAATTCCACAAAAAGAATTAGAGATAAAGATAGTTCTTTATTTTGAAGAAATCAACAGTCTTAAGCATCCTATGTTTTGAATGAACAAGTACATTGAAAGACATTACTAGAGACCTTAAATATCAATATCAAATCAAACATATAGATATCAATTATAAGTATAACGATATAGTAGCACAAAGAGAAATGAATAAGTCTAGTGACTAATCATGATATATGTTATCAATGATAATAGTTTGTTTGTCATAGAGTATTTGATGCAATATATGTTTAATTAAGAATTAAACAACATTTTCTAGAATAAATTTTAAATAATAATTCAATTTTAGAAATATGAGTGCTTGATTTTGAATTAAGCTTTTTTATTTTAGAATTAATGTTAAATGAGTGTTGAAATTTTAGTCATAGATACAAAAAGTGTGTTAATAAATACGAGATACTTTCTCACACAAGTGATTGCCTTCATTATTTTTTTGGAATGGAGATAAGTTAAGTGTTAAGTGATTTATCTAAGTGATAAACAAGAGCTCAATTCTTAAAACACTATTGTCTATGTAAAGTATATTGAAAGATGTAAGAGGTTATTAGTAATGACATCATGGAAAGAAATGATTTGTTCATCCAATTTGTCTTAATATGACAGATGTAAGTTTTGAAGACTTAAGTTAAGCATTAGGTATGCTTAAATTATCATCTATATAGAATTGAAAGAAAGACATATGCTCTAATAAAAAATAGTCAATACTGTAACATATGAAACATATCATATGTGCATTTTTGACCATTAAGGATAATATAAGTCATATTCTCAACTTATATTATGTGATGATCCTTTGAAGCTACATGAACCTCAAATTTAAAGTACCTTTTACTCAGGTTCTAATTCCAAAGAATTGAATTCATATTTACTATCTTAGAATATTCCTATAAATCATAATTGATTCGATATACTAAGACATTTTAGAAAAGCAAGTTAATTAAAGTCAAATGATTAGGAAACAAGATCATTTCAATTGCATCAAAATATATTCAATAGGGCCGCTTTATTTGCAAAAGGCAGGACGAATATAAAATATTTAAATAATGAGAATGAGACAATGATTAATGAATAAATGATCTATGGTATTGCTTACCACTTAAGGATCAATTCATTAATCGAGAAATCAGATATTCCAAACAATTGTATGCAATGTACTCTCGTTATATACTAATTGTACGAGTTATTGGATAACTATAAGGCATAAATCTTACCAACTAAATTCATCTTGTGTGAATGAAGATGACAATAAAATGGCATAATGAGTTTAAAGGGTGTGACTTTTCATTACTATTAACTGTTAAAGTCCAGTTAATAACATTTTCTATAAATAATCATTCCATCATATTAAACCAAACAGCAATTCGCAATAAGTAACTTGATTTAGATATTGCCTAGAGTTTTTCCTTATACATTAATAATAGCTAGGGCATCATAAGAAAGATTCCAAGAATAGAACTGATGCTTATTTGCCATAGTTCATTGATACTTGTGCAGAAACAATCTAACGCGCCATGAAACTATTGTTAAATCCTCTATGTACATCAGATCACTACAGTACACCATGATCAAATCCTAGACACCTTAAAGAGTAAGGCAACTACAGATGTCCTTCAAGAAAATGAAGGATTAAAAGAGAAAAGAAAGTTTGTGTAACAATATTGCACTAAGACCAAGAGTAAACTCATCCTATATAGCCATCAGCAAGATGTGAAAAGGCAAACCACTAAGCAATTGAAGAAACTGATTTAAGTATGTCAGCTCCAGACTCTGCCAAGATCATCAGAGATGATCAATCTCTAGATGAAGCAATCACCAGAAGATGATCAACTTCCACACAGCCATGTCAAAAGATCCTGCTCCTCTACTCCATGTGGTTCCACAAGAATTGATGTGAAGCAAAAACGAAACATCATCAGAAGATGATCCACCTACCGCATTGACATAAGAGTACGGACCTTTTTCTCCCTATCTGCCCTTTTAGCGCTCGGAGTCCTCTTAAGCTTTTGTAACTCCTCCATTACTACTTTCTCAACTGTATCGATGGAGTTGAGTAGTTTTTTCTGAGGAGTTAGTGCTTCGGAATCCACAGAGGGTTGATTCGTGATGTCAAGTAAAATCATGGGCACTTTCCCAACAGTAGGAGGGCATCGCTTGAGTCCAAGGGTTGGTAAAGGAGTCGTGATGGTATTGCTGTGCTCGAGATGAGCATCAGGAGCAGAAGATGAGCCTGGAGTTGGGTGACCCTGGGCTATTGGGCTCCCAGTTTCTTGGCCTTCGCTTCTTCCCAATCTTTCTCTTGTCCTTTCAATGGCCTGCTCAAATGCAATTAACTTAAACTCAGGTTTTAGTTTAATCGATCGTATAACCAAGCACAACTGCTCAATCCAGTAGGAAATTTCTGACTCCGAAATTAAGTTAATTGCGTTGGTCTAAAAGCTTGGAGATAATTTTATTTCCAGAGGTTGAAATTGAAACCCACAAATAAAATACCTAAACAGAAGCAAAAGTGTTACAGGCAACAACTGGAAGATTAAGATACGGTTAGGTTGATCCAACAGAACTCAACCACCCAAGAAACTCACACTTAGAATCAAGAACCCTGCTGTGCAAAATTAAACAACAAAGAGAAATGGTTACCAGTCCATAACGAAGCCATTATCAGATACTAGAAGTTGCATCAAAGAACCGAGTTCCGTCACGGGAATGTTCATTTTCGATTGTAAACAATAGCCTAGTTAAGCATTTACTCAGCATATCAATTAATGAAGAAATGAAAAGGGAAAGGCAAATGAAAGGGTGAATCAGTTATAAACTTGCCAAACAAAAGACTCGTATCCTATTTTATTTTCATTTTCTGTCCAATCCAAACACCAACAACAAAAGGAAAACAGAGCATACCCTAACAACGGCAGTGATATCTCGGAGAGGGGTTCTTGGATACCAGCGAGGCAACACACGAACCGGCCGTCCTCTCCGAGCACTCCCAACGCGAATATTTTCTCGGCCAGTTGTCGGAGACCCATGAAAGCTCCTGTGTCTGGGAGTGGTCAAACCACCCCTTCTAGGGAAAGCAACAGCTGCAACCGGAGTAGGACGTGGAGATCCAAAGAGAGCAAAGTCAAGCTCAGGCTGGTCGTGGTAAATCCCCGAAGACCCAGAGCGGCGACTGGCAAAAAGTGCAGCAATGTCAACAGGCCTCGATAGTCTGTCTCTGGATTCCGGCATTATAAGTGCTGCAAGCTGTTACTTTACTTTACCTGCAAAGGAGAAGAAGAATAGAGAGTTGAGAGAGAAGCGAATAGTGGCAAGTCTTCAAAGCCATGATAAGGGCGGCCTTATAATTGTTGGATCGTTACACACATTGCTTAATTTTTCAAATTTTCTCCCAAAGGCGCCCAAACGCTGGTTCCTGCAAAATTACTTCTTTACCCCTCTCATTTTCTAACCTGTAACCGCCTCTGTTTTCACACTTTCCTACATAATACTATTAACGGGCTGTTTGGAAACCTCCGAATTGAATTCGTAGACGAATTGAATTCAATTACATTAATGAAGTTGGGATTGAATTCAATTTACACTGTTTGGAACGAATCTAGTAATAT
>JANJEY010000007.1:1636340-1652228 GCA_024703695.1 Erythroxylum cataractarum | reverse complement strand
AAGGAATGAGAATATCTAGTGAATACCTTCACAACTAAATCTATAATAGTATAGATTTATGTAAGAAGGAATATACAGTATGAGATATTGTATGATGTAATATTTATTTCTTTTATCACTATACAACTAGTATAATAACTAAGATTTCCAATTAAATCAATTAATTAAATATAAATTAATAATACTTTGAGAGAGTCAAAGTCAATGATTTTGAGATGTGATGCTTAGTCGAAGCATGTATTATCTAATAAGTTTACAACTAAATTAGATAATAAAAAGTTATGAGATATCCAAAAGTTTAAATATAATATTACAATCCTTATTGAACAAAATATTTATTTCAATGTATACTTATAGGAGAATGATTCTCAAGATAAGTTGTAGGAGTAGGATGACATTTAAAAGGCTCAACTCTCATGATAATAAATCTAATTAGAACTAGTGGTTTTATTTATACATTTGATGTATAGTTAAATGGTTTTGAGACATTGAAAGATTAACTATCATAAGGAATTCAAACTGTTTGTGTTAGAAAATGATTGTAAATTTATCATATTTACAAGAAGATTAGTGGGAGTATAATTGTCTTTTTTCAATAAGAACATACAGAGACATTTACTCATAGAGAACAAAATTTATCTTTTCAATTGTTAATTATATGATAGTCTAACAATAACTATTGTTGGATATAAAAAGAAAATAACTTAATAATAAGAATTACATCTATAGAGATGGTTACAGAAGCCTCAGTTAAGAAAGGATGTGTTCAGATTTATAGAAAGATGTTACATATGTCAAACAATGAAGAGACACTCTAAGAATACTAGACTATATATGCCGCTACCCATACCAAAGAATATATGGGAAGACTTATCTATAGATTTTGTGTTAGAACTACCTCATACTCAAAGAGGGGTAGATTCAGTATTTGTTGTGGCTGACAAATTTTCTAAGATGACTCACTTTATCCCTTGTAAGAAGCCCTCCGATGTAGTCAATGTTGCCCGATTGTTTTTTAGAGAAGTGATTCGCCTACATGGAGTACCTAAGACCATTACTTCGGATCGTGATAGTAAGTTCCTCAGTTACTTTTGGCATACCTTATGGAAGTTATTCGATTCTTCTTTAAATTTTAATAGTACGGCCCATCCACAAACTGATAGGCAAACGGAGGTTGTCAATCAGACACTGGGAAACTTAATTTGTAGTATTTGTGGGGACAAGCTAAAACAATAGGATTTGGCACTACCTCAAGCATAGTTCGCATATAATAATGTCGTCCATGGTGCGACAGATAAATCACCATTCTCTATTGTCTATACTAAGGCACCTCAACACATGTTAGATTTGTTTAAACTACCTAAAGGTTAGGGGACCAATATTTTTGCTAAGCATATGGCCGAACAAGTGGTAGCAATACATCAAGAGGAAAAACAAAAATTGGAAGCAGTAAACCAATGGTACAAACCAACAACTAATAAGCATATGCAACTAAAGACATTCGATGTGAGAGATCAAGTCATGGTATTCTTACGCAAGGAGAGGTTTCCTGTAGGAACATACAATAAACTGCAGTCGAAGAAATATGGACCATACAAGATATTAAAGAAGATTAATGACATTACTTATATCATAGAACTTCTAGATAGTATAGGGATCTTCAATACTTTCAACATAGCAAATTTGTCCAAGTTCTATAATTATGATGATCCATTATTCTCAGAGGATTTTGTGCACTCGAGGACGAGTTCTTTTCAAGTGGAGGAGACTAACATGAAGTTCTTGTGATGCTTTAGTAGTTTTAATTATTTTATTAATAAAAGATTATTTTATCCTTAAGTTTTCATCAATTAGAGTTTATATTATCTTTTGCAGTTACTTTGCCGCAGCTTTTGATCAGTTTGAAAACATCATTTCATATTCTTATTGATTTTTTTTTAATTCTTCAAAGAGTTTCATACAATCTTTGAAAAATCGAACCGTATATGCTGCGTAATATTTTGAAGATCTTCTTAAAAGAAAGGCCGGTCTTATATAAAACCTTGTCGTCATTTGTTTGTGGAATATCGATTTGACATTGTTTGTTGTTTTTCTTCATAGTTACGTCACTTATGAAAATAGAAATCCTAAGTAGACAATAATTTCAAATTTGACGAAAACATAATGTGGAACTATTGTCGCATCTGTAATTTCGCAAGGATAAGAATGTAGTACTTGAAAACTCTCTTAATAGAGTTACGTTACTTTTGAAAATAGAAACCCTCAGTGGACAATAATTTCAAATTTGACGAAAACATGATGTGGACCTATTGTCGCATCAATACTTTTGCAGAGATAAGGATGTAGTATCATGAAAGTCATTGTTTAGAGGATAATGGCAAATCGTTTTCGTATCCAATCTAGGAATGAAGTAAACCTGATTTTTAAACAAATAATGTTTTAAAATGAGACTAAATATTAAACTGATTAAAAATATTAAAATTTAAATGTTCAAACCGATATATAATAAATAAGAAATAAAAATTAAAAAAATAAGTAAAAGCATAGTATAAAACGAAATATTTTATTAAAATAAAAATGTAATAAAACTACTTATTAATAATATAATAAATATAATAATTTAAAGTAATATTTAATCTATCATAAAATTTAAAATAATAATAATAATAATAATTGTATTTCTATATTGATATTTAAAGCCTCATAAAAATTCAAATATGTTTTAAAAAATCAATATAAAGATTCGAACTTCTTTTTTAATGTCCTTTAAATATACTTCTTTATAATTTAAATATTATTTTTAATATGTTTTTAAATTATTTTAATCAAAACTACTTATACATACTAATTAATAATTCAATTTATTAAACAAATTTATAATAAAATAATAATTAGCTTTTAACAATGATAATTAAAAATTTTCAATTAAAGTGTAAGGAGATAAATAAAGAGACTAAAATTTGACAAATATAATTTATTAGTGAGATTAAATAAATTTAGTATTTTTAAAGATAAAAATAGTAATTTATTTTTAACAATAATAATTTAAAATAAAATTTTAATGAAATATAAAGAGATAAATAAATACTATGAAATTTTAAAAATAATTTTTTAGTTCAGTTGTATAAAATGATTGGAAAATATTTTTCATTTAAAAGATTGTTTAAAATCTCAATTCTATCAAAAGTTAAAACTGTGTGCAAAATAAAATTAGTGTTTGCGCTTTTATGGGTCTCACATTTATGTAAATAAAATCCTGCTTGTGTGTCCCACAGTTTTCATCCTGCTTGTGGGTCCCACATAATTTGGGTTAATCCAATGCGTACGCACATATCAACCGGTTTACCTAATGGCGTGGAAATGTTGAAATGATACAAATTAACAGCTTAGGGCCTCAAACGTCTAAATCCTTGTGTGTCGTGAGAAACCTTTCAGGCTTGAACTCGCAACCACAAGTTGGGTTCTCGATGGATGTTCCAAATATATTTTTTTATATACAAAGGAAATAATACCCTGATCAATTTACAGCTCTAGAATACAAAAGGTCAATCGCATCACTACAAATATTGGACTCCCAAAGGAGGCTCCTGGAGGACCCGGAGGTCTGGGGGAAGGAGGCCTGCAAGGGTCACTAACCGGTTCGCGCACTGGTTCCCCTCGCGGACAACATGCTGCAGATGAAGCTCCCAAGGCCACTGTAATAGCTCCCGGATACCTGCCACCCAAAAAGTAACCCCAGTGAGTTCACAGTGCGGGTCAGAGAGGATGTCAATAACCTCGAAGGCGTCCATCTCGGCGATCACCCTACGATACCCCATCTCCCAGGCCAGAGAGAGGCCTAAGAACAACCCCCACAGCTCCGCCTTTAACGGCGAGGCCCGATCGATGTTTTGCTAAAAGCCACCACACCAGTTGCCACGGCAGTCCCGAATCAACCCTCCCGTAAAGGCCTTAGAGGCGCCAAGCTAAACCGCCCCATCTGTATTGACTTTAACCCATCCTTCGGGGGGTTTTGCATTAACCTCAATGCACTCATGAAGGATATCATCCTGGCTGGCATTGCTTGACTAATTCCTCTAAATACTACCCTCGGTTGACTAGAAGATTTTAATACTACCTCTTTGGTATAGCAGTTTATGACAGCCTTATGAGCAGTGAGCTAATCTATGCCTAAGATAATATCTGTCTCTCTTAGCAGAAGGAATGCATAAAGATAAAAATAATTTTTAAAATGTTTCATTTAATTTAATTAAGAATTTATTAATAAAGATTATATAAAAGATTAATAAATATTATATATTATTAATAAATATTATATAAAAGACTATTTATTTAAATTATTTTTAGTTATTAAATCAATTATAAATTGAAGTTAAAATTTTAAAATCTCATATATAATATTAATTAATAAATTATTAATTAAATAAAATGAAACATTTTAAAAATTATCTTTTTGTTTAAAATTAAAAACAAATTTAATTAAATAAAATTAAAAACAAAAAATATTAATTAATAAATTATTAATTATATAAAATGAAACATTTTAAAAATTATATAAATTATTAATTATATAAATTATTTTTATATTATTAAAAATAATTTAATAATATATTAATAGAAATTATATTATAAAAATATAATTGAATTGAATATAAAAATAATTGAATTAATAATATAATTTTTTATATTTATTATAAAAAAATACAACAAACATACACTGTTTGAATTGAGTTTTATAAACTCAATTCATGTTCTCTCACATGTGCTGCTGATGGTAGCTGGGGTTGAATTCACGTGATTTCTAACGTGAATTCAACCCCTTAAAAAGGTTGAGTTTGAATTCATACAAGAATTCAATTCATCCAACTTTTTGGCTTCCAAACAAGGGAATTGATTGAATTCAATTCCCTACATTCCAAACAGGCCCTAAAAGAAAAGGTTTAAGTAACACTTAACTACCTCTAAGAACCTTTTAAAAGAGCTTCACTACATTCATATATGTGTGAGCATGATATAAGGCCTTACTGCATTGTATGCTCAAGAAAGGAGTTCTAGCGTTGTATCTAAGCATTTGTGAGATCAATTGAATGAGCATCTAATGTTGATAAAGATTCGTTTTCCCTTGTGATGAAGAAGTATGATTGTACTCCTCTCGTAGCAAATACATATTATATAAAGAGTTCCTTTTCACCTATTAAAAAAGGATGATACATCGAGACAAACAAGGCGCTTTGTACCGAAAAATTATGTGTTAGTTAGGGTGCTTTTATTTGTTTATTGTGTTTTCTTCCCTTTTAGCAAAAAAAAAAAAAAAGGATGATAATGATTATTTAAATGGAGCTTAAAGAGTGAACCTAAGATAAGACTTATTTGGTCGAAACATTATAACTTGATTACATACTCCCGCTCTCTCTCTCTCTCTCTCTCTTATCTTTTTATTATTATTCTTATAATTATGTGATTTTCATTGATTATATTGTCAAAGTCATTCATTGGAAGTTTAAATAGGTCAAATTTTTTACATACAAAATTCATTTGGTTTAATGAATATTTAACTTATTTCTTTAAGCATATTATAATTTGGATTATAAATTTTATGAACTGATATCTTGAATTGGTTGAAATATGTTCACGAATTTTATATGTTCTTGTTGAATATTGATTTGAATTGGAGTGCAAAAGGATAATGGTTAAAATGAAATTAGTTTTTTAAGTCACGTTTTCGTAATCATTGAAATATTCAAGTTGAATGATAATGCATATTATTTACACACACACACACACATGTATATATACCATTTTTTTGTGAGCTTTTAAGCCTAAGAGCATATTTTCAAAATTTTTAAAGTTCTTTTTATTCTTTCATATGCGTGATATCGTGTATAATAAGATACTTGTAGAACTTGCTATTATTATGCATGTTGAGACCATATTTATGAAAATTAGAAGCATTAACATGATAAAGGCATTTAGATCTACCAACTTGTTTTAGCCTGAAGGTTATTTACATTATTTGTTTATTTGAAATTTGAACTTTTAAATGGTCTAATATTTCTTTAATTGTGATACATGTTGAAACAACTTAAAATTATTGAAAAGGAAAGAGAGAAAGAAAAAATCGAGCATATATATATATATATATATATATATATAAAGAGAAAGAAAAAAGAAAAAGCATATAATACCATTAGTTTTCACCCTAAACACTTGAGTGCATTGAATGAAATCTTGGAGAGGGTGTAAAGATATATATATTTTATTGTTGATGTGATTACCATTAATATTGCTAAGTAAGTTAATTTTAGTACAACTTGACTCTAGTTGTATGTCAGTTTGATGCAATATGATATGAATGATTTATACTATGAGCAGACAGATTGAGACTGATGGTGGATTGATGTTGTAAAATTTATAATTTTAATTATAGTTTGCTTGAAGACAAGCAAAATATTAAGTGTGGGGATGTTTGATAGACGAATATTTAACTATATTTGACCACCCATAATTGATGTATTTTGCTTGATATTTTATACGTTTATTATATATTTGGTACTTAATTCACTTCAAGTGCTTTCATAGGTGATAATTGCCTTTGTATACTTAAAGGAGAAGAATTCAGATGATATTACGATAAAAATTAAATATTTAAAGTGCAAAAAGAATGCACGATAGTGCACATGGCCATGCACTTCCTCGAATCTTTGTATCTTCATAATTCTTGTAATTTTTGGTTATGCACAGTCATGCATCAGACCATACATCTCCCCAAAAAACCTAAATTTTGTTATAAAGAAATGTTTTGGTAGGTGAAAAATAGGGTAGTCGGTAGGAGTCAAAAGAAGATGTGGGGTGGTGATTCCAGATGTGGAACTTATTCTCTAAGTGTGATTTTGGTCCAAAGAAGTGGAAAACATGAATAATCATCCACAAATCTATCGAAATACAAGATCAAGCCTCTACATCACAAGAATATTCAATAGAAGACAATCAGGGAGATTTATAATTATGAACCCATTATTTTTATTCATAATTTTGTTTATATATGTTTGATTTTGTGTTCGATTATGTATAATTAAACGTCTAGTTAGTATTTAAGTTAGATGAACCTTGTGTTAATAATTTGATATGATTTGATTCTTTTATTAAGGCAATTGGTTGTTTGATATATTGTGATATGATTACATGTTTTATTTATGTTCTAATAACCCGAGAATATTATATCATAATCTGATTTTATACGTAGAGATTGAGAAATCCTAGTGTGAATATATTTACCATAATTAGAAGGAGTTAATTGCAACCCTAGAGATAGGATGATATAAATCTTCTGGATTAAGGTTAAACCTAATAGAGGGACTCATAAATTAGTAATACATCCCTATAATATTTAACTAGAGTAATTCGATTAGAGACCTTAGGATTAGTTGTTAGTAGACTCAAGGTCAACTATTAGCATACCATAGGAATTTCTATGGTCCAATACATCAACAAAATAATTGCATAATAAAAGATCAATCTTATAAGAGTTTAAAGGGATTTGAACCTAGATATTAATTTCTGATGACGATAGTTTTTAAGTGAATTCTACTATCTATGCATTCATTATTGTTTCTGATTTCTTTAATTTTTTCAGTTTTATTTTCTTTTTATTAAAAATCTAAAATCAATCTGTAGGCTAGATAATAGGGGAAGGGTAATTACTAGTATTCATCTTCTTCATGGGATCGACTTGTACTTGCTAGTACTAGCTACAACTATGTCGTGCACTTCCGATTTATTACAATTTTGACTAACTAAAAATAAGTCAATCAACTGTCTATTGTATATCATCCTGATAATAATAATCAATCATAAGATTATCAAAGACTGTTTTTAAGAAATATATTTAATAGAATGAATGAAAAGAGTTAGGTATATACCAAAAGCAAGTTTTAAACAAACTTGCCAAGTTCCCTAATAGGTTTGAACCTATTTAACCACCAAAAAATGAAATAATTTAATTAATAAATATTATCACTAATGATATTATATGTTTATTTAATTGATTTGGACTCTAATTGGGGTTTCTATTGAGGTTAAGAGTTAGTTTTTGACATCCTTATATAGCTTATGTTGAGACTTCCTTAGAGCTCTGATTGATCTCACTACATATGATTCTAAAGTTCCTTACAAAGCTTTGTCTTGCTCATTTGGAGTTATAGTATAGCTAGTTAAGTGTTTAACTCTTCTTTGGAATGTGCATTTTTATACTTGTTGCTATGAAGTTTACTTCACTTTCTTGCCAATCATGGACCTTAAATAGTTTTTAGATTAGTGAGTTGAGCCAATTAGGAATGTTATGATCTGGGCTATATAATTCTTTAAAAGCTAACTATGTCATTATTACACATTCTATCTTCTACATTACAAATTAGTTATTCTCTAATCCATTATATGGATTCCTTTTGAATCTTCTCTCTGGTACTTTCCTTTCTAGCAAATCATTTTGTGTTCCTCTCCTTCCATATCTTGTACATACAAGAGCCAAGATTTATGATAAATTACCATATCACCTTTTGGAATGGTTTTTTCATAATGCATCCACCTAATAAACTTAGTATAATTCATTTATATTCCCCAAAATTGGCATAGATCTTCGATTTTTATTTATGTACTTGCATAAAATATTCATTCAAGGATAATATGTTTATGTTTTATGAGTTATCTTTGTATAAGGGTCAGAGATTAATCAAGTTGATGTACCTGATAATTGTCCATTAGTGTGTGTTTTTTTAAGTATTTGACAGGTGTTTCTTGTATAATAGGTTATTATTGTTGTGTTTTAGGACTCATTTTGTATGTTTTTGTTTAGTTTGATCTTTATGATTGTTCTTTTAAATTTGATGTTGATTTAGAGTAAGAATTGATCATTTTGATGTAGGAATGGAGGGTGGCCACCTTTGTGATTGAGTTAGGGACCAAGAGAGGAGAAGAGAAGTGGAGGAATCGTAAAATAAGAACCCACGATCAAGGGATTCATGCTAATTCCCACGACGTGGGAACCCTAACCCGAAGAAACACGTGGGTTTCACTTATTTTTAGGTTCTTGTGACTATATAAGGGAAAAAATCCCTAGGGCCCAAGGGGCGTCGCGAGAACTTGCTTCTTTGAGCTAAAACATATATTTAGAGCCTAAACAGGTAGAGAATCAATATTTCCATTCCAAATTGCGCAAAGAGCCCACCAACTTTAGATTTTCCATATTTGGGCAAAGAAGATGAGGAGCTTGATTCATCTAGTTCTTATTTCGTTTTTCTCTTCTATCATCTTTATTATAGATAATTTGGTTGTTAGGGATGTTAATGATGTTATGAGTGGATGAGTAATTTGTAGAGATTACTTTTGAACTACTTATTGAACTCCTACTTTGTTGATTTGATTGAATGATGGTTCTGTCTTTGGAGTTGGAAAATGACAAAGGTGAAGCATTCAAGGTCAATGAGCATATATGCAAGTCATACTATAGAGGGATATACTCACAAGAAAGGGAAGTCATCTTTTTCCTTTCTTCCACTCTTTCATGAATGCATTTGTAATGGTCAAACTAATGACCTTAACTTAGCATGTTTACCTTTCTTTTTCTTGTCTTTGTTACTTTTTTGTTTGATTTGCTTTGTTTTGATTATGTTTGGATTGAGTTTGTTATGATTTCTTAGTGTTTACTTGGTTTTTTTTTTAGTTTTAACTTATTTCTTATTGGTTGGGTAATTTTAATATGTTTGCAGGTTGCTTAAATGTTGGGAATGCATGCTAAGCTTAAAAGAGGGCTAAAAATTTGGAAAATCAAGATTGGATGTCTGTATAGTGCTCACGATCGCAAAAATAGGTCTATTTTCCACGAACATGGGAAAGCTCTTCATAATGTCTCTAGAGCCTTAACCCATGATCGTAGGAAGCACAGGGATTCCCACAATTGTGGGATCCCCAGCTAAAGGATTTTAAAAATCCTTCCTTATTTCTTCTTTCGTCATCTTCTCACATTCTCTCACTCTAAAATCGACACCCACTCAATCAAACCTCACAAATCTTATCTTTCCCCCAAATCTTGATATTTTCTCCATTTTTCCATCAGTGTTCACTTCCTTAACACTTACTTCACATTACCCACTCAAATATCCAAGGATTTGGTAATGTTTTTCTCTGTTTCTCTCTCAAGAATGTGCTAACCTCTCTCTTGACTCTTTTTACAGGTTTTTCTCCTTAAACAACTCCAAAGAAGCTTGTAGCTCGTAAACCAACCGACCAACTGTGCCTTCAAGTTTCTAGAGAATGTAAACATGATATGGTGGCCAGTTTTCGTGCCTCACTCCCTATTTTTCAGAAGAAGAATGTATGAGATTTCGAGACTTTAAGGATAGAGAGTTATTGCCTCCTTGGTACTTTGATTTTGACCTGTTAGAAACTTTAAGACTAAGGCGTAACATTGAAAGATTGGCTATAAATATTGGTTGGGCTCGTTTAATTCATTGTGATGTATCAATATACCCCATAATGACTATAGAATGTTTCACCACTATGCGTTACAATACTAAAATGAACACATTCTGGTTTAGCATAGGTGGCCATGCATATAAGCTAGATTATACTATCATTCGTTCGCTCTTTGACTTGTTTAACACTAAAGTTTTGGATGAACGTGATGATTTTTATGTGGATGATTATTGGAAGATCCTTACGGGTGACAACACTTTTGACTTTAAGAATGCACCTAACACTTTAATTCATAGTATCGAGCACTTACTTCTTCACAAGTTTATGTGCCTAATTGTTTTTAAAAAAACTGAAAGCAACAAGTATTCGGCTAAGAACAAGTATTCGGCTAAGAAACTTTTCTTTCTTTGGTGCATGAATCATAAAATTAAAGTGAATACCCCTATCGCATTTTTTGATCTATTGTGGATTGTCTTACCAAAAAAGGCTCATGTTTTGGTACATTGTTACTACTTTAGCTTTGCATCACAATCTTGATGCGGATAGTGTGTTCACAGTTAGATATGACATGTTTGATGTATCTTATTTGAGACACTCCGAAATTTTAGAGCCCCATTCTATGGTGCTCCGAAATCTTCAAACACACAATGCTATTAAGAACAAGAGGCGTAAGGACTCAACCATCCTCCTCTCAGGTGCCCCCTGAGCCCTACGAAGCAGCAGTTGAAGATGAACCAATCATAATAGCAAATGTCGACAAGTCCTAGCAAATCCTCAACTAAATGGCAAAAACCATTAACAAATGTCACTGCAAATTAATGAACTCAGCACCCAGATGAGATAAATGGATAAGGAGCAACGGTACCTTAAAAAGAAATTCCTCAAGTTCATTCGAATGAAGAATATTGAAGTCCCTTCTCCTACGCCTTCACCACCACAATCTCCATGAGCTTTCTTACCCTTTACTTTTTACGTTGTTTTATTTACCTTGTTAGTTGTTTTACTTGTTTGTTTGTTTAATGTTGTGTTTTGTGTTTTAATTTTCTTTTGTGGTTGCCTTGTCACATTGTGGACAATGTGTTGTCCAAGTGTAGGGAGGTGGCAATTGCTTTATCAATTGTATTGTTTCAGTTTGTTTTAGTCACTATTTGCATTTTGTTAATTAGTATACATGTTTTAGGCATAGTAGGTTATTATTTTATATTGTTTTGTGTTAGCAATGGAACCACACTCGAATCATTTTGATTTTTTTACCATGAGATTATGTTATGCTAGTTGGAATGAGATTGAATGCAAGCTTGAACTTAGATTAGACTACTTGAGTAGAGAGAGAACCATGTTAAGTGCTGAAAAGTAGTTGGTTGCATAAGCTTACTTAGAATTTGACACTTGAGTAATGAGGTAGTGTAGAGATGCATAAGGAATTATCATTTGAGACAATGTGAGGATTGAGCCTATATGACTCCATCTATAGTCATTTTATTTCTTTGTTTGTGTGATGCTTCCTTAGGTTATTACCTTCAGAACTTACTTTGAATCGGTTTGAGTCTACTGCATGCATGCTTAATAGAGATTATTAAGGCCCTTTTTGTGTTAACCTTGGGCTTAAATGACCTACCTTTTCTTATCCCTTTCTACCCATGTTAAGTTTTAACCCTTTTGTTTCTTGAAAACACCCCACATATTGGAACCTGAAACTCCATTAGCCTACCCATTCACAAGCTTAGTAGAGTATTAAGTGATACATTAGTTTGAAATTTTTGCTACATTTTTTCGAGATAAGTTGAGTGATACTTCTACTTTCGGATCACATTACATTTAGTTTCTATTTTGTTCATTGTTTCTTCAATTATATGAAAAAACAAAAAAGAGCATTTCAGTAACATCAATAAGTGCGGAGTAGTAGTATATTTACATTTGTGTATCTTAAAAATATGTTTTGTTATCCCCTTATTCACTTATTACTTTATGAATGCTTGTGTTAAACCCTTTACCTCGTTTAACCCACCTTAACCTTTACCACATTACAACCCGAAGCAAATCCTTTTGATCTATTTATGTATGTAATCATTGTAAAGGAGAATTGGTGTATTAAGAAGCCTATAGTACTGTAGTTTCCTATAGGGAGCTTGAGCGAAACGCTAACCATCAAACATTTGAGAGAAATTAGTGAAACTATGAGGAAGATTCATTTTGTGTTTATACTTATCTTTGAGTGATGGTGCCATAAGTTGGGTTTGCCTATATACACTATGAAAACTAGTCATAATATATTGTTGGACCCCGAACTTTTCTCAATTGGTCCGTTCGAATCGTTTATGTTTACACTCCTTCGATTCGATTTTACTTTCGATTCTTTCGCTTTTGATATGATTGGATTTCATGGATTTCGTTTCCGTTTCCCTTCGTTTTTGACCCGATGTGATTAGTTGTCGATCAAAAATTTGTTATTCGTTCGCCTTCGAATTCAAATTCTCCAATTTGAACCTGTTTTGATTTCGGCAACTTCCGTTCATTTTTCGGTTGGGATCCGATCTCCGGATCGGGTGCCAACATGTCCAATTACATTTCAACCTCAATTATTTATATTTCAAATGCATCCATTATTTAAAGGCATCCAGTATTTGAGATTTTCCTTAAGTAAATAGACGTAACCATATCATGAGAAGTCAATGATAAGAAATGAAATATTTTTCTCTATTAAAAGATGGAACATTAAAAGGTCTACAAGCATTAATATGTATAATTTGATAAAATGATTCAAGTCATTGTAGATGCATTGATTAATTGAAATGTAAAATGTATTTTGAAGATTTCAAATCTATTCATTGTGTTGGGAGAAAAATAACATAACTCTCTAAAAATACAATCGAATATCAACGCCAAGAAATATCAATGCTAAGAAATAACCCTTCAAATTGTAGTAGTAGAATAATACGAGAATAAGAAACTAAACGATGAACCAAACACCAAGATTTAACATGAAAAACCCTCCAATGTATAGCAAAAAATCACGGCACAAACTGATAAATAAATCCACTAAACTCAATAAGGATTTATAGAAAAATTTGATCTCTCACCCCCCCACAACAACAAGTTATAGCAGAAAGTTTCATGATTGAAACCAAAGTTAATATCACAATCAACAAAACCTCAAACTAATCCCAAAAACAATCAAACAATGATGAAAATCTAACCCTCTTTATCCTGTCTCTATTTTTTTCTCACTTTTGGACTTTGTGACAACACTCACTATCTCTTCTCTATCTCATGTATGGAGCAAGGCTTTAATAAGCTTTTTATAGGCTCCTCATACTTTCCATTCGAAATCCTAATTTAACTGAACTAACTAGATTACATGTTATCCTAACTAGATTACATCATATTATCCAATAAGATAACATCCCTATCTAAATAGGACTCCATCTTATAGGATTTATCTATATCATTATTAACAAGATAAAAGATTATATTTAACTAGGAATGATACATCCTTATCCACGAACAACTTCACTCTCTTCAGATGATCCTCTGATACAATCTTTATTTTTTAGAGTTGATATCTATCTAATGTAATCTTATCTGCTACATCATTTAAGATCCAAAAATAGGGTTGGATACTTAATAATCTCCCCCTCTAGAATAAATATAAGAAGACACATTATTCTCCATCATCTATTTGAGATTCATCTCGACAAGCCCATTGTAAATCTTATTCTTGTTTACGGGAACCAATTTAGTTAGCATATCAACAACATTCAAATTTATATAAATATAAGAAGACACATTATTCTCCATCATCTACTTGAGATTCATCTCGACAAGCCCACTGTAAATCTTATGTTTATTTATGGGAACCAATTTAGTTAGCATATCAACAACATTCAAATCAGTATAAATCTTCTTCAACATTAATTTTTGCTCTTCTATCATGGACCTCAACAAATGATTTATGATGACTTCATAAAATACAACTTCTTTCACATCTTTAGGCCCCCTCCATACTAAGTAACAAGTACTTAAAACTTGGATACCTTTTAGAAAGTCTTTTCTTCCTTGTTGACTTTCAAAACTAAGTTTCATCAGTTGTTGTATCCCATTGCTCCCCTACTCATTATCCTTAATAGGACCATAGATATCTGAATGCTTCAACTCTAATAACTCTGATTTCCTTGCAAATCTTCTCTTAAAAGAGACTTTATAATACTTTCCAGTCAAGTAATGATCACAAGGATTAAGAACTTGTGAGTTCTTAACTGGGATAAGGGATTTTATAGATAGTAACTTTAATCCCTTCTCACTCATCTGTCCTAATGGTCGATATCACAAATTTGGTGAAGATCCCTCTTTGGTTGTGTATAGTTCTCCACCATCATACACCTTAAAGTGTGTCATATACATTAGTAACAAAACACTCCTTGGGTTACCGTCATTGTGCCTCTGGATAATTTCCACTTCCTATCCTGAAAAATATGCTTAAATCCTTTTTAATCTAATACATTCGTTGATAAGAGGTTCAGTTTAGATTGGGGAAGTGTCATACATCTCTCAAGGTCAGTATGTATCTGATATTTTTCTGAACCCAGATATCACTTATACCAACTATCTTGGCGAAGCTTTGATTTTACGTCTTAATGCTCTCAAAATCTCCGCTCTTATAGCTTGAGAAGTACTCTTTCTTTGGAATATAATGATAATATTCTCCCGTGTTGATCAACCATTTTAAACCAACATTATTGAAATGGAAGCATTCACTAGTTGCACAAACAAGTGTCACCTTATCATCCGTACTTAAAATAATTACAGTTGCTACTCTTATCATCATAATCATCCTCATCTTGATGAGCTTCCTTTTTTGATCCCTCTTCCACTTATAACAAAACTTTTTAATGTGTCCTGACTTATTGCAATTGTAGCATCCCGCTCCCGCAAGACCCAAACTCGATATTGAGGGTGATATCCGAGCCCGTGTCTTATGAGGGTGGTATGCTAGAGCAGTCAAAACAGTTTAAAAACTCGGTAATACATTTTTCATTTAAAAAAAACAATCGAGTGCGCAGATATCAGTAAATAATTTGAGCCCATTTTAATACGAAATCATTTTCGATCATAAAACAATTCCAGTCATAAATCAATTCATACACACATTATCCATAGCCAAAATTGGGCCCAAAACAACATCGGTACTCTTATGCGGAATTTGCAGAGTTATAAATTTACACATAATTCAAAATAACATTAATGCAGATGTGAAACTGATCCCGACTTCAAACTCTGACTCCCTTGCGGTAACATACTCCCGTTTCACTAACGGGGTACTAGCCAATTCCTGAAAAAATAATTGCAATGTTGGGTGAGTTTGCGAACTCAGTGAGAAACCATCATCGATGGTTCACTCAACTCATGCATATTCACACA
>JANJEY010000007.1:1611192-1624695 GCA_024703695.1 Erythroxylum cataractarum | reverse complement strand
CGATTCTTTCGCTTTTGATATGATTGGATTTCATGGATTTCGTTTCCGTTTCCCTTCGTTTTTGACCCGATGTGATTGGTTGTCGATCAGAAATTTGTTATTCGTTTGCCTTCAAATTCAAATTCTCCAATTTGAATCTGTTTTGATTTCGGCAACTTCCGTTCATTTTTCAGTTGGGATCCGGTCTCCGGATCGGGTGCCAACATATATGTAGTAGATTGACATTTGAGTTGGCCATTGCAAGTTTTGATCTTTGTGAAAATAAAGTGATGGAATCGATTAGTTGCGTTTGATTTTGCTTAAGGACAAACAAAGATTTAAGTGTGGGGAAGCTGATAGTTGTGCATTACTGTGTGTTTTTCTAAGTATTTGGCATGTATTTCTCGCATAATAAGTTATTATTGTTGTATTTTAGGACGTATTTTGCATGTTTTTGTTTGTTTTGATCTTTATGGTTTTTATTTTATGTTTGATGTTGATTTAGGGTAAGAATTGATCATTTTGATGTACAAATAGAGGGTAGCTACCTTTATGATTGAGCTGGGGACCAAGAGAGGAGAAGAGAAGTAGAGGAATTATAAGGCAAGAACTCACGATCGCGGGATTCATGCTAATTCCCATGATCATGGGATCCCTAACCTAAAGACACACCTAAGTTTCACTTATTCTTAGGTTCTTGTGACTATATAAGGGCAAAATATTCCTAGGGCCGAAGGGAGATGTGAGAACTTGCCTAGAGAGAGGTAGAGAATCAAGATTTCCATTCCAAATTAGGCAAAGAGCACATCAACTCTAGATTTTCTATATTTGGGCAAAGAAGAGGAAGAGCTTGCTTCATCTAGTTCTTATTTTGTTTTTCTCTTCCAGCATCTTTATTATGGATTGTTTAGTTGTTATGGATGTTAATGAAATTTTGAGTGGCTGAATAATTTGTAGAGATTACTTTTGAACTACTTGTTGAACTTTGACTTTGTTGATTTGAATGAATGATGCTTTTGATGAATGTTGAGCTTATAACTTGCAATATATTGAGAAATTGAGTTGGGCAATTTGTGTAAGGTTGTACGATGAGAATTGACACTCTATAGACCTACATTCATCAAGTTAATTAATTAGTTAGAGAGAGATCTTGGCTAATTAGTTGATTACCTATATGATATTTCATAACTGGTTGAAATGGTGGACTGATTTTGTAGATTGAGAGATTGCTTAATCATTTCCATTTAATTTAGCTAGAGATAATTAATTACACCTTGAGAGAGGATAGTTATTACATTATGACATCTTAGGTGAGGCACAATTCAATTAACAAGGTAGGAGGGAGATAAGATAGGAAAAAAGTGATCTCTAATTGTTAAATCTTGAATTATAAGTTTCTGTACTTTTGTTTTAACATTTATTCTTTGTTAACTATTTGATTTAGTTTTACTTTTCAGTTTATTTTTTTATTAAAATTGGTTCTCAAACAAAGTAGACTGAATTAATTAGTGTCGAAACACAATCTCTGGGGGATCGATAACTGTTCTTTACTACAAGTTATATCCCGTATACTTGCAGTTTTGAGCATAAAACTAGTGAATTGGTTTTACAATCAATAGTACCTCAACTAGTCCATTATTTCCAATTTCTCTTTGTTAATTAACCAAAATAGAAAAGACACTTTAGGGATTAGGTTTGTCTTTCATACGACCTTATTCTATGCCTTTGCATCTCCTTTATTCCTCAACAAGTCATTATATTGATTGTTTTTAATTGATCTAAAGAGTAACCAAGCCTAAGATGGTTTTTGACTAAGAAGTCAGTTTATTAGTTATATCTAATCCAAGCCTATAACTTGTTGTTAACAGGGAACTTGTGTTGAATATGAGGCATTAGTTGAGTCTAAACCAGAGGACCAAATTTGCTCTAATTATCATCATATAGGAAAGCCCTTTGACCATTACCAATTATATGTCTGATTTCTCAAACTAAACTTCATATAAGCTTCAATAGTTACATCAAAAACTAAGAAAATGATGGTCTTTCCTTTACTTCCCATCAAATTTTATCTCCTAGAGAATATGTATTTATACACCTGATCCATCTTGTTCTCTAATAAATTATATAACCTTTTCCCTATAAACACCTTACTGCATAAGCTAAGTTGTGTGATTCCCAACCCACCCTCTTTAATTAGTCTACAAACTTCACTCCATCTAACCTTAGCATTAGTTTTTCCATTATGTTTAGTACCCTATAGGAAGTCTCTCATTAACCTTTCTTTTGACTTAGTTAAGCTTTTAGAAAGGAAAGTATAACCAGATAAATAAATGTGAAGTGAATTGGGAACTGAATTGACTAGTTATAGTCAACCTATATAGCAAAGTTCCATGTTGCACTAATTCCTTATTCTTTTCTATATTTTCTTAACTAAGAGAATGCATTATCTAAAATGAGTCTCTTACTTGATAATTAAAGGCTAAAGTAGGTGAAGGAGCAGTCTTTAACATGTAGACTTAATATTCTTGAAAGCCATTCAGCAAGGTGGGAAGCATTGGTTGAGGTAATCATGTGATGCTTATTATGATTAATAGCTAGCCCTGAAAGTTCTTTATAAATGTGTAAGGAGTTCATTAAGGTGTAAATCATTAGTAAATGATAGGCTAAATAAACATAGTTTCTTACATATGCTGTGGAATTGGATGCTTGAGTCTAAAAAGATATTATGTTTAATTAGTCTTGTCAATGCATCCATATAAAAAGTGAACAAATAAATGACATTAGGTCCCCTTGACTTAATTCTCTACCTTCTTTAAAAAAATTAGTTGGTTCCCCATTAATTAGAACATAAAAGGATGTAGACATTAACCAAGTATTCACGTAGTTACTGAATTCTAAGAAATCTAAATACTTCAAAGAGTTGTGTAATGAAGTCATAGCTAATTGTATGAAAAGCTTTGTGAAATTCCATCTTTATTACATAATTGTTTAAGGAATTATTCATAGTGTATCCCTTGAATAATTTTTGAGTTGTTGACATATTGTCTCCAATTTGCCTCTCTTCTAGGAAAGCTCCTTGGTTATCACTTATTAGGAGGCTCGTCACTTTCTTCAATCTTATAGCCAATAATTTATATGTGGTTTTATTAATGATGTTAAAATATAAGATAGGTCTATACTTTTTAAAGAGACCATGGTTAAGAGTTTTGGGAATTAAGCAAATAAAGGTCTTGTTGATCTCTTTTAAAAAGTTTACCTTTATTAAAGATTTATGAAATTACTCCAATAACCATGTCTTTAATTATAAGCCAAGTTTTTTAAAAGAAGCACCCATAAAGTCCATCAAATCTTGGAGCCTTAGTGACACTTAAATCAAACACTAGTCGTTCAATATCTTGTAGAGAGAAAAGGCCATTAAAGAAGTTTATCTCCTTATCTTTAAATTAGTTTTTGACAAAGGAGCTCAGCAAGTGCACTCATTTAACTATTTCTAATTAATATACCAAATGATCTTTTGGAAAGGAAAAAAAAAAGACTTCTTCCTTAAGGATCTCTTAAAAAGTAATTACTTTACCATCTAGCCTAGTGAATGAGCTAGTCTTATTAATATTTGTCCTTTCTTTCATTGAATCATGGAAAAATCTTATGTTCTTATTTCCTTCCATTAACCAATGAACCTGAGCTTTTTGCTTTTAGAAGGGAGTTATAGGTCATTATAGCTTAGTTATTCTTCTCCTTTTCGATCAATCTAGTATCTCCATGTTATTAATAGAGGTTCTCTTTAACATTATTATAGATTTCCCTTTATAACATCCTAGTTAGTACTTCTCGTTCTCTGGCCATTAAGGACTTTGACCTTTTTCTCAATTTGAGCTAGTTTTTTAGCACAAATGTAAGCCTACGTCTTTTGAGTGGGTTTTATAAGATTTCTCTACACTTTTCTCTCTCACATTTTTTGGTGTTATTTTGTGTTTCTTGGTTGTTTTTGCAAGTTATGTATATTCAATCATGGCTCTAAGAATTAAGCAAATCGCAAAATGTTTAACATCGAAAGGAAAAACAAGAGTATTGTGTGATGGTGCACGTGACAGGGCTAAGGATTTTTTAGTGCCTTTTTTTATCTTCTCAGAAGGAGAAGGTACAAAATTCCAAACCATTCGTTCAAGAATTGTTACAACACCATATTATTTTCATTTTACAATCTTAGAAAATCTAGGTTTGAAAGATAAGTTAATAATTTTAGAGTAAAAATTTAATAGGAAAAATTTATTCATTTTGATTTTCCTATATATGAGGATTTAACTCTTGAATTTTACACGAATTTACACTTTGAGCCACTAAAATTAGATAATTTTTGGTTTAGATGAAACCCTTATAATGTGGATTATGATATTATGGAAGAAATTTGTGGTTTTTCAAAATTGAAAATTATTGAAAAAATGAAAAGTTTCGTGTTAACAAATATTAGATGTAATTAATAGGGTTGGATGAGTTTACTCCAAAAAATTGACATAATAATGTTATTCTTAATCATGAACCTTAGTTATTACATAAATTTATATGTCACATTGTTTTTCACAAAACTTAAAGTAATAAGTCTTCTCGAAAGGATTTATTTATTCTTTGGTGCATAGATCGTAAAATTTGATTTTTTACATCTACTCTCATTTTTCAAATGATAGTTACTTATCGTGGAATGCCATGGTTTGGAACTTTGAGATATCAACTCAAAATCACAAGTGAAACATAGGAGTGGACAAGTGAACTATAGTTGTGCTTTGACACAATACCAACAAGAAGTCTCATCCAATAAAGAATTCCAGGAGGAAGAAGAGGAAGGATAAGAGAAGGTGGTTAACCAAATGAAAAAAATAACAAGCGCATGAAAGGTTATCTATACACCATAAAGGCACAAATGAAGGAGCTTATGCACCATCAACATCAACAGCAATATGACATGAAGAAAATGCTTAAATATTTTGCAATTTAAGGTGTCCAAATTTCATCGCCCATACTACCATCGTCTCAATCACCATAAGTCTTCTCACTCTAATATTTATTTATTTTTTTATTGAATTGTTTTGTTTCTCACATTAAAGACAATGTGTTATTCAAGTGTAAGGGCATTGATGCATCGGCATATCATTTTTGCGTGAACTTGGCATTTTCATTGTGTTGGTTTTGATTAGGTTGGCAATGTGTGAACATTTTGTTGCATAATTTGTGCATTGTGTGAATGTGTCAATTACATAAATTGAATGTAATTGATTTACTTTTGAATATGATCATTTAAATTGTAGAGGCATAGTAACTTGTAAATTTTGTGTTTTAAGTGTCTTTTAGATGAATATGCATGTTAATTAGGATATGAAATTGATTCTTTCACTTTATGAAACTTGTTTGGATACATTTAGAATTACACTCCTCAATCACATTAGTTAGCATTATTATTAACCTTTCATACGAATGATTAACTAAAGAGAAATGAAGTAGGCTAAAAAATTAAATAAAAACATGTTATATAAAATTCCTATTTTGCTTACCCTTTTTAAGAAAATTGGGTTAAGAATAGAACTAGTAGTTAGTTGAGAGTTACGACACAGTTGAGTAACTGGAGGCATTCACAACAAAATATTTATCTTCGCTTGAAAAGGCTAGAATGGTACTGCAACTAAGCTAAATAAAAAATGTCACCTAGTTGAGTAACATGGAGATATTTATGATAAGGTATTTGTCTTTTTGTCAAAAGATTAGGTTATCGTTAAAGAAAAATTAAAAATGGTATCACAATAAATAAGACCTACTGATCTTTTACAAATAGTAAAAATTTTCATGAAAGAATTCTTAGTGAATTTGCCTTTTTAATTGATCAATAATAATAAATGCATGGTTAGAAGTGTCACAAGTGTATGAATAGGATATTAATATTTTGGTTGATATGTATATTCAAATCAAAGAATTTAAACATGAAAGGAATAAGTTAGTAAGTTGGCACTATTTGAGTGATTGATGTTTGAGGTTAAGTTAATTTAATGTCCTTGTATAATTATTGCATTTTACATGATTGGATGTTTATATTTTATATGTTTTGTTTGTTTGTGCCTTCAATTTTGCTTGAAGACAAGCAAAGGCTTGAGTGTGGAGATGTTGATAGGTATAGATTATAATATGTTTTTCTAGGTGTTTAAGTGTGTTTTTAAGTATTTCTTAGATGATTATCATATGTATAGGCTTAGAATTATGTACTTGTTAATGTTTGGATGTGTTCTAAGTGTTTGTTAATTCTAAGGCTTAGAATTGTGCTCTTGTTAACATTTGTATGTGTTCTAGGAGAGTTTTTTCTTGTTAATGTTTTCATGTGTTCTAAGTGTAGATGATTATCATATATATAGGCTTATAATTGTGTTCTTACTAATGTTTGTATGTGTTCTAATTGTTTGATTAGTTTTAAGGCTTAGAATTATGTTCTTGTTAATGTTTGTATGTGTTTTAAGTGTTGAATTAGTTTTGAGCAAGAATTTGATATTAATTTTATGTTTTAAGAGTTTTTTGATATGTTTGTGAGTATATGGAAACAAATATGTGAAGAAAAGAGAAAATCTTAGATGTTTGTATCCATGTCCTGATCATAGCATCTATCACAATCGTCGCATCATAATAGGGAGCGGCAGCTCATGAGAATTTTTAAGTTTTGAAATTTTGAGGCTATTTTTGGAGTCAAATTAAGTAGAAAAACCTTAAAAGCTTCAAGTACTATTTAAAGACAACAAAACACCAAAAGAGGCAACAACCATCAGATTAAAAGAAGATTAAGAGGAGACATCAAGGAGAACTTCATGAATTCCATATCTCCAGATTTAGACTCCAACTAGTATTTCTTCTTTTTCCTTTATGTCTTTCATTGCCTTGGATACTTATTTGAATTGTCATGTTTAACATGATTATGGGTATTGTTCTTGAATTGTTTTATTAAACTTTATTCTTGAATGCAACACATCTATCAATGTTATGTGATAATTGTGATGCTTATACATGATAATAAATCGAAAGAGTGAATCAAGTTATTGGTGTTAAAGTTCGCAACGAAAGTCGGTGGCTTAGTAGACTTGCAATTATCATATTAATCAACAACTGAAGAGATATCTTAATTGAAAAATTAATTATCCTTAGCATTGCTTCAAATCCAATTGAATAGTTAGGAGTAGTTTTGTGAATCGAGAGACAACAATTATGTTATGATTAGTTTCAATTGAGATTACTTAATTATATGTTGAGGTAATCAAAACCTTAAGATATGTAAGATGAAGCATAAATTAAATTAATAAGATAAAAGGAGACCAAAAATAGATAGAATAATTTCTAAGTTTTCAGCTTTGCATATATCCATTCTTGTTTGCAGCTCAATTATTCAATTATTGTATTTTATTAGTTATTTCAATTTCAGTAATTTATTTTAATTCAATTAATCATTTCATAACTCAAAAAAAGTTTTATTCAAGTTGTTACGTGTATAATTAATCCTTGTGGAAATGATGTCTTTAGTATTACAAGTTACGATCCGTATATTTGCGGTATTAAAAGTTTTATTATTAAACTTGTCAACAAGTTTTTGGTGCCATTGCTAAGGATTGATTTAGCATATTATACAATTTGAATTATTTTTATTTAAAGAGTTGATACTTGTCTTGTGTGATTATACGTGCTTAAACATAAGTGGAAAAAAAGAAAGAAAGCAGCTTCAAGCTAAGCAAATTGCAAACATTTTCTTCCAACCTAGTGAAAGCATTGCAAAATGGATGAAAGTTACTCTAACACATATAATCTTGGATGGCAGTACCACCAAAATTATTCATGAATTAACTAATATTTTAAAAATCGAATCATACCGACTAGTTTGATCGAAAATAGTTTGAATCGGCTACTTGTCTGGTTCGGTTTCATTTAATAACTTGTATATATAAAAACTAGCCGGTTTATTAATGAACTATATACCTAAACGCCTGAAATTAAAAACACTCTCCACGCCTTTACTCTTCATCATCTCTTTACAGATCACATCTATTCCATTTTTGGGTAAATAAAGGTGATTGTTTTGAGTGTAAGGTGCAATTTCTCTCTCAAATTTGTAGTTGTTGTCGGGATGGGTTTCTATGTGATGTAGTGGCAATTAGGATTTGGGTTTTCTCTTAGAGATGCAATGGCGAAGCTTTAAACTTGGATTCGTGAACAATTCTAGACTGTCTAGTTACTTTAAATTGCATTAACTAAGATTATTAAGGTCCTTCTCTCCTTTCTTGGGTTTTGGCTTGTCCTCTTTGTCGTACCCTCTCTCCTCTCTTCTATCCTCTTGTCGCTCTAATGTTATAGTTTTTTTTTTCATTTGTGTAAAAGACAAGATGTTATACAAATTCGATTTTCAAAGGGTTGGCTTCCAGATAGGTCCGAGCCTCACTTCCCAGGTTCCAGATGCCAAAGAACTCCATCCCTAAGGAGGCAACTGTCTAGATCATCGACGACAAGCTTTGGGGTTTGAAGTGTAGTATTTAGATTTTGGAAAAGAATCAGGAGAACAAAGTAGAGTTTGGGATGAAGAATGTGATGATGAGCATGAATGGTGTATGGGTCAAGATATAGGTAATGGAAGCAAGGGCAGTTAGGTAGGTTGTTTCTCTACCTTTGCGAGCTTAAATGTTTGTCGTGACAATTTTGTTGAGCTGACAAAGATTTTTAGAGTAACTCAAAAGCTTCTACGGCCCCATTTGGTTGGAGGAAAAGTAAAGTGAATTCGGAATATGATTCTTTAAAAAATAAATCATAGAAAGTAAAGATATTAACATATTTAGGTACTTATAAGAATTCTAATAGAAAAGTTTGATGGATTCTTATTATAGTGTTTGGTATGCATAAGTATTTCATATAATGTAGCTTAATTTTGACATGTGTTTCTAATTATCTCCCTACACACCGAATAAAAATTGAAATTGTTAAATAAGGAAAAATATGAACTTGAAGATTGTCAATTGAAACTTTCAAGCAAAAATATTCAAAATCCTGCTAACAAGAGAACAATAAGAATAGTTGAAGATAGTATTATAAATACAAGTACTTACCAGACCAAAATCAATACGAAATAAAGAATTGGTCGTATCAGGTTTCAATACATATTAGTATCGACCTATTTTAAATAGTACCGGAAGGTATTCAAAATATCGGCCAAATATCGGTCGATACCAAAAAAATTTTAAAATAAGGAATTTTTTGTTAAATTTTCAAAAAAATTTAAAATTTCCTTCCCTCCCTCTCATCTCTCCTTTCCCCTTTTTCTCAAAATTTTTTAATTAGTTATTTTATTTAGTTCAACTTTTATAATTATTGTGCATTTTTAATTTTTGTTTTTAAAATAATAATAAATATTTTTATTACTAATAATAATTATAAATTAAATAAAACTTAAAAAAAAATTATTTTTATTTAAATTTATTTCAAAATTTTATAATATTTATTAATAAAGTATTAATAATTTTTTATTTTTTAAATAAATAATTTAAAATTATTATTTATACACTAATATTTATTTATATATTTTTAATTATTAAATCAAAATTAGATTAAAATTTATATATTTTAAAAATATACTTTAAATTTAATTATATTTATTAATAATTATTAAATAAATTTTATAAAATAAATTAAAATTGTGATTATTATTTATTATTATAATTTTTTGATACAAGATTAAAAATATACAGCACAACTGTACAACATTACAATGAACCATTTTATAATTTTTAAAAAAATCAAGAATTTACCTAAAACGCTACTCGATATAGTATTGTACCAGAACCCAATCCAACAGCAAATTCGATATATTCATAACATATAGGTCAGTGTTAGACACAATTTAAAACGCTCTTACATTAAAAAAAAAAATTGTACACATTACTAAGTATAATCTCAAAAAGAATATTAACTATAATCACAAAAAATTTTACTCGTATTAGTTGATATAAAGACAGAAGAACACCACCCAATAAGAACGCCGCTGATATGCAACATTTTGAGAGGTTCAGTAATATACAGTTTTATATTTTATCCGTCTAAACGAATTTTTTTTTTTCCCCTTCTAAGTGTTGTTGACTAACTAAATTAGATTACTTAGTCGAACCCCCCCTGTACGCAAACTGGTTACGTAAGAATAGGTCTTGTGCGACAATCAAAGTCTTGATTTGACTTTCACATGTATGTATATATAATAATAATAATAGCTTTGCACGCGCATTTTGACATGAAACATAGTTTGCATTCGTCAAAGAGTTTCAACACTTTCAAACTTGTGTTAAAGGGTGTTGACGATACATAGCCAGAGGTAAGTAACAGTGAAACTTCCATGAAAGAGCAGTAAGCTTTTCTCCGAGCTACGGAGGAGGAGGAGTAGTGTCCAACTTTACTAATGAAAAATAACGGATTAATAATAATAAAAAATTTCAAGACGTGTGTGAGTTTGTAAAGGGCTCTCCTAACTTAAGTGAAGTTGGTTCGAACCGTCCTTATGTATGCAGCCTTTTAAAACTTAGATTCAGAATTTTGCTTCTCGCAAAAGATTTACCTGGTTTGAGCAGGAATTAGTCTAGGCGTGGATGAATTAAAGATGTCTTTTTATAGTTAGGATCCTTCTAGAACACTTCTTGGGGGAAAAAAAATCTTAACTTTTAATCCATTTTGTCATTTGATTAAAATTGTATTAAAATTTGTCACGTCAATTATTTGAAATTTAAATATTTTAATAATACTTTTTAAGTTTAAGTTAATATTAAAAACTTAACTAAATTTTAATTTGACTTGGGAAAAAAGTGATAATAAAATATACAAAAATAACATCTAATTATTGGTCTATCTTATATTCTATCTGACTCTTGAATGGAAAGAGTTTGATCGTTGTATTGTTTAAGATTTACTTGAATGGCAAGTTCCTTCACTTTTTCTTTTTCTCTGGCGACTAACTTTGAAAGGATTCTGTTCAAATGTGTTTCAGGAAACTTGTGAACGTCGTTGTTAAGTTCAGACAGAACGGCAGAAAAAAGGCATTGGCCGAGGATATCAAATTGGAAAACGCTTGCTCCATAAGTCAATTGAAACTTATCCGATGAACAAAAATGGTGAAAGAAAGAGTACTATGTATGATTTTATCGTGTCAATCAAGTTAAAAGATGAAAGCCCTTAGGAGAAGGAAATGCATGCATAAGAAAATGCATGCGTAAGGAGGAGTCGAGAATAAATCAAACTCTTAAACTATACATCTACAGTGTTAATATTCTTAAAAATTATATTTTTATCAAATTTCTCATGCTTTTAGAAAGTGAAACTTCTTTTTGAGAGAGATCGTTGAAACTCGTATTGACCAAATTTTATTTTCATTAGTAGATTGTTTAACAAGCTACTTTCGTTTAACAAGATTCTATCGTTTGACAGGCTCCTATTGTTTTTAATTTTTAACAATTTGTTGTTTTTATATGAATTAAAAGTAACTTGCAAATTTTTTTTAAGTCACATAAAATTCACCATCTTCTTTAGTGTGTTTGCTTTATCAAAATTTTTATAAAACTGGTTAAATATGAAATAATTTGAAATGTGATTATCCTTAATTGTCGAATAATTTGTAGTTTAATTTACAAAATTGATCAGTTTTTTACAATAAAAATTATTAAACCAAATAAAGTTGAAAATTTTAAAATTCGAACTAAAAAAATTGAACGGTTCAATATTTATACTATAAACCAGTTGGATTTTGTAATGATTGAATATAAGCCTTTTTTGCAATTATTTTAATAAAACAAAATAAATTTTCGTAAAAGTATTTATCCAAAAAGATTTTTTTTATATAATTTTCTTAAAGTCTTGACTCTATTACTTAATTTCAACTAATCCAATCACCCATCAATTACTTAATTTTTAAATTATATTTATACGGATTAAATTTTTATTTAATCCACGTTTTAAAAATGAAACATTTACATCATCTTTTTGTCATAAATCAAATTGAGCACTCAACTAATTAATCAAAGTCGAGATTAATCAGTGGGCTTGCTTGGACATTACTCAAGTTAACGCATGACTTTCTCCAGATGTTTTACCAACCAACCCAATTGAGTCCTATCAAAATTAAAGTCTAGAGGAGTAGGTTTCACAGTAAGATGTTGACCATTGAGTGGTATCTACTTCTCGTTACTTAGCAAGTTGCTTTTTACAAGTTAACAAAAAATTAAAAACTATTGCATTGAAAAATAATATTAGGTATGATATTATTTAATTATCGAATAACTATCTTTATTATAATTTATTAATTTTTATTTATTATTTAAAATAATAATATTAATATTTTTGAATTATAATACAATATTATTATTAGAGATATAAATAATCAACAAAAAATACAATTTGCATTTTCTTTTCTTTATAAAAAATTGAAGCACTTACTTGCGGCGAAAACTTGAAATAAATGTTTTAAAAACTAAATCGAAAGTTAAACTAATAAAATGCGAGATTTAAAGTTTAAAATAATCAACAAGTATTAAATCATTACAACATTAATTAAAGGTTGAATAAAAGTAAATAATTCAAAAAATGACCGGAAGAGACTATCTTTATTCATCGAATAATTTGAAGTTTAATTGAAAAAAGAGATTGTTAAATTGAATAATTTGAAGTTTAATTGAAAAAGAGATTGTTAAATGAAAATTAACTGATTATTTTAGTTTATAAAAATTTATTAATTTGTAAAAATCGATTAACTAATTGGTTTTCAACAATAAAAGTTATTACAATAAATTGAACTAAAAAGTTAAAAATATAATTAAAATTTTAACTTATTTAAAGTTTTTTACCGTTGAATCAGCCTTAGTTTTTTAATTATTGTTTGAAATTATTATCATTTAACAAAATATAAAAAAAAAAAAAGATGGAGCAATTTTTGAGCTTTCAGGTTACTAGGACATACCGGGCCGACCTGAGCAAGGATAAGGTAGGTACCTACCTAGGGCTTATCCTTATAAATGATAAAATATGACTTATTTTTATATTTATAAAAATAAAATGAAATAAAATAGAGCCTACTTTTAATCTCATAAAGAACAACAAAATAAACCTATATTTTATTTATTTTTATTCTATATAAGAGCTCAAAAATAGGTAAAAATAGACACTTTTTTTACTTTACCCAGTATCTATAAAATATAAAGACCTGCCTGATGACATATACAAAGGTATTGACTTCAATCCAATTGAATGTGAGCTTATCCACTCACAAATCGCCCTTCAGAGTGACATTAGCTTTGCAAGACTTTCAAGTGGGAACACCTCAATGCGTGGGGGAGGAAACTCGAGAAAGAAATAGAATGTGTGAAATGCGACAGCAACAGTCCAGTGGATCGAAGAGGAGGCAAAAGAAATTACGTAATCTTGTTTTTTTTTTTCTTTTTTTTTTAACGGGGGAACCGAAAATAGCTTACACTACAAGTCGACGGATAC
>JANJEY010000007.1:1593805-1605645 GCA_024703695.1 Erythroxylum cataractarum | reverse complement strand
AGGGAAAATAAAGTTAAGATATAGGGCTACAACTCTTGTGAAGGGATCGAAATTTAATTTCATCCCTAAGATTGTTAATTTCTGGACTGAAGTTATGTTAATGTTCAGTCTCGGATTTTGTGAAGGTCCGATAGTATTTTGGCTATAACTTCTTCGTTTCTGATCCGAATTGAGCGCGGTCAGTGGCGTTGGATTCGTATGATCTAGAGGAACAATTTTCAAGAAGAAAGTTTGTCCAAATTATTTCGTTTAGATGCTTGAAAATAGGACGCAAGTAGTCAGTTTTTCAAAATCCTGTGCAGGGGCAATGGTGGAATATTGCTCAAATGGAGGGGCAATTGGGTAATTGGCCACTCATTAAATGAAACACAAGAGTGGATGTCGTTTTAAACAACATAAAGCCACAAAGATGGGCTGGAGAGTCACGATTATTCTGGAAAAAAAAGATAGAAATAACAAGAAGAAGGGAGAAGAAGAAATTAAGAAGAAGAGAATGAAGAATCGGTGATGGAGGGAAAGAAGAAGAGGGATGAAGCAAGGTTTGATTTTTTTATGAGTTTTCTTAGAGATTTTCTTGGTTTTAAGAGCAAAGAGGAAGAAAGAAGATGAAGTTATCATTGGAGCTTAGGAATTTCGAAAATCTAGAGAGAGAAAGTGGTAAGAGAAATTTCAATCTTTGAGTTTTTTCTTAAACTTTAGTTTAGAATCATGGAAAATGATATGAGTATGTGATTTATGAAGTCAATTGTGATGATTATGCCTTAAGTGAGATTTAATTTTTGTTAATTGAGTGATTAGGATTATGTCAAATTTTGAAATTGGGGGTTTTTGAAATTGTAAGTTCAGCATAATCATCTCCAGCAAAGCTTATGCATGGTTAAAGTGTCCATTCAATGGAATCCTTAATATTGAAATTGACTTGATTATATGAGACAAAGATTCGTAGCTTTATAGCAAATGGTATTTAGTGGTTACAGGAACGGTTATTGGCTGATGAATGTAGTCAAAGCACAACATAGGAAATAGAAATGAAAAGGAAGCCCAATTCTATACCACTACCAATAATACTTCTACCCACCTAAATAGGCATCATCTGGTAAAACAGAATTTGCCATAAAGGCCATCACCCTCTTATATGAACAAGTAAATGCCAGGGTCCATTCTGTAACTCCACTGCACAGTAGTTACTGACAGATTCCTATACATATTACTAGTACCACAGGAAAACTGGTAGTCAGTTCCTCCACCATAGAAGTAACACAGATTCAAGCCTGGTAACACCCTTCCTCCAGAGAACCCAAAAAGAAAAGAGATATTTTTAGTCCAACTTTCTGAAAGGCATTCCAGAAATTACATGCCTGTGGAAGCAAAATTTAGCTTTAGAACTATAATTTCAACTATCTGCTGGCACCTTACCTTTCTAATCATCCCATAAAGCATCTATCATGTTTCAATGCTACCCTTTTCCAAAATCAACATTTGAAATATTTTTAAGCAGATAAAGCATAGTATAGAAGCAGCTGCTTGTGTAACCACCACAAAAGATATCTTCCTATCTTGAGAGCATTTTTTAAATTAAAAAGAAAAAAGAAATGATGCTTAGAAACTAACACTAATCCCATGTGTAAGCATTAAGCTTTCATGAAATCTCATATGATAAGAATTTCCAGAACTATGCGGATACCAACATCATAAAAGCTTTAAATTGGTAGGATTCAAATTCACATCATATGACATAGGCCCAAAGAAAATGGACACACCCAGAAAATAAAAAAGTTAATAATATGAGGAAGGAAGAGCAAATTACAGAAATTTGTATCTAGCATCAGTCTGATGTTTTCACAAAATCGTATGAAAGTCCATCAAGTGTTCAAAACAAAAGACCTAACAAGCATCTAAACTCAGTATCAAAGACACCGCAAGGTATCATTGATTAGAAACCAAATATTGTTATAACTCATTATACCGACAGAAAAATATCCAAATTAACAGGTAAGTTCCAACATCGGTCAAATTTTCTTATTCAAACAACTACACACTATCAACAAAGGAAGTGAGAAAAAGAAGCTAAAAAGGATATCCATCGGAAAACAGAGAAAGGTAGGCTCAGCTCAGATCAGATCACTCGGAGTCCGTACTACCGGAGAGTGTATCCAACTTCTCACGTTCAAGGCGTTCAAGGGCTTTCTGGTGGGCCCAGGTCTCGATGGTGAGATCAGGCTTGGCATTGAGACCAACACCCAAAATAACGATGGTAAGGAAGCTGGTAATGTAGCAAGGAAGCTCCCAATCCTCCCACTTACGAGACTGACCAGCTGAAGGAGGAGTGAGGTTGAAGAGGTATCCCTTCGGGCGCTCCTCGTGACCTGGGCTGGACCACCGGCTGGGTCCAGCGGCGGCACCGCCTCGGGTTCGGAGGGAGGATAGCAGGCGCTGACGGAGCATGGTGGGTACCAAATATTAGTCCGAGCCGCGCGGCGCGAGTTAATCAACTCAATTACAATTAGGGGAAGGGAAGGGATCGGATGCGATGGGCCCCTAAAGGCAAAAAGAGAGGAGTTTTTTTTTGTTAGGAGGTATCATTTCCAACGAGTTATTTTTAAGTTATCTACGTTTAAAATAATTATACAAATTGCTTACGAAACACAAAACTTGATCTTAGATTTTAAACAATTGTATATATGAAAATAGTTCGAACTCACAGCCTCACTTAATTCACGTAAGTCATGAGATTAGAGGAGTTTTACTTTAGGCTAAAATGAACGGAATCATTACGTATCACACGTTAAATACAATCGAAACAAGCACTTAAGACTTCAACTACATTACTTTAGGCCCAATGTCACTAACAATTAGAGACATTTTGTTTTTATTCGCATCTTGTGTTTAAGGGGCCATTTAACGCCGTAATATTCCAAGCTCCTATGTCCCTGGAGTTCTAAGCCTCTGATTAGCTAGCATTCAGATTGGATCGCCATCATCTCACAACTTGCCAATTCTGTGTCTCCTGTTTTGTAATTGTAGCAACCTCAATAGGATTAGCTGGAGGAATACTTCCAGCATCTTGGCCGATTGATCTACTTGGCGCTTTTATCACTCATTGTCCTCTCTTGGCTCATTAGAACATTTTGCTTCACCCAAATTTGTTTGTAGTTAATTTGTCAACATAATAAGGCCTTTCAATCATGCTAAGCATTTTCTGTGACCAAACTTGCAAACCAAACTAGAAAATTTCACCCACACAGGCAAACTCTCAAAGCTGGAAGGATCAAGCCCCAGCCTCATCTCTTCAAAACCAGTGGTTTCTTATCATTGTAAAGCCAAGGTCCACCACCAAGAGCCAAACATAAAGTACTTATAGGTAATAGGAATCACGAGAACTGCTTGAGTTTTTCCCTCTTGAAGATTCTGGTATACTTGAGTTCACAGAAGAGGATGATGAGATGCATCATTGGAAAAACACATTATTGTAGGAGAAAATTGCTTGTTCTATTTCAAACAGAAAATCCAACAATAAAATTGATCATTCATTATCAATCAATCAATCAACTTATACCTATATCTATCTATATATATATACGTAAAAGGTAGTCGATGGATTCAATAACTCTCACAAGTTAGTATACATGACATCTTATATATTCATAACACTATATTAACTATACTGACACGACGTAAGAATGAGAATTCTCGTCTTCAATTCAGAGAAATCTGGTTTTCCAACTCATCTTTAATTAATAATAAGCCTAATGATAGGAAAAACCCATATGAATTTTCAGGCCTCACTTTCTTCTTGTGCTTCCTGCTAATTACTAATAATCGGTATATACCTACATTACTAGCTACAATTCTATAGTTGCTGCATCCCTGCCTTCTTTCACAGCTCCATTTTCAACTGATTCAAGTGCAAAGATGCTGTGCCACAATAACAATCTCAAAGTTAGTCTTGTGATCTCAACTTATTCTTCAGATATGTTTGTAGTGATCTTTGCATCTTATAAACAACCAGAATTTTTCATTGCAATAGGAAAGAATTCCATACTTTTGAAAAGAAGCTAATAATCAAATTTTCTTGGACTGTTTCTGTCCAGTTAATACCATTGTTGCAATAAAATACATTTAAAATGCAATAGCTTCAAAACAAAACTGTAGCTTGAAACTTAGACTCAAATTCACTGGATGACCACAAAAGGTTCGTACCTATTTTTTATTTAAGATTGAAAGAATTCTGCAGGGCAATCCTAATTTCCAGTGTCAAGATGCAACATACATAAATTTCAAATAACATTGTACACCACTATTCATTTTTAGTTCTTAACAAATAATCAGGAATACAAGAATATAATTTTACAGTTTGAGCATACTTCTTGCATGGAGAAATTATAGGAAGTAGTGTGATCTACCTGAATTAGCTGAGGAATCATAGCTTAAAAGGGAGTTCTCTGGAGCAACAAAGTTATGACCATCTTCTTCTCTTCCCCAAACTGGGTGGTGGAGCACGTCAAAGTGCCATTCTTGTTGATGCTGCTGTCTGCTCCGGTTGAATTGAACTTCTGACCACATCATAGGCAAAATCATGCCGGGAAAGTTACTCTCAATTGGTGATCCACTCTGCAAATTCAAAGGAATGGTTCAAAGCATTTACAATGGCAACAATCAGAATACCTAACTTTTTGTGGTATTTCAATGCCAGATTCCCAACTCTCTCTCTCTGTCTCTCTCTGAATAAATTCTGTACTGACAGAATATTCAACTCCCATTTAACAAAATGACAAAAGTTTAATTTTCAGGCTTCTTATAATTACCAGGCGTTTGATATGCATGCCAGAATACTGAAATCTTAAGACAATTTAATGATTGCAATTGTAGTAGGCACAGGCACAGTTAAAATCTGCACAACAGAGACTTGGCATCATGCAGTTCAATTAGAAAGATGGTGAAACGGTGAATAGCCATTCCAGTAAAATAGTACAAGAAATTTAGTTGCTTTATTTCCATAAAAAGCATTCTACTGAATGGTTAAGTAAATGCCAGGAGATAAAAATATATTAACCAGCAAAAGCTTATCCTCTAAAAACAATGAACTATGTTTCCAGATTGAGTCATTAAGGATTTCTCAAAACTAGCTTTACTGAGGAGCAGCTATACAAGGTTCAAACCCTTACTCTGTTCTCACATTGGCATTTACGATATAACAACCTTTGTTAACAACAAGTATAGTAAGAACAATAACTCACTTCCGCAGCTAATATGGAGTCAAGATTGAAATCAATTCTTGGGTTGACTTCTGCAAGTCTCATTGATAATAGCTGAAACCAAAGAAATTTTTGAAGAATAAGATGACAACTCACATGGCTCACAAAAAAAAAAAAAGACTAAACAATTTTGCTGCTTTGCTTCATAGAAATTGTTACAGAAAAAAGGCAGTAGAAAACAAAAATGAGAGAAGATTAGACAACTGATCCCGGCCTCCGAAAAAAAAAAAAGAAACAAGTTGCCTGCGTGAAAGTCGGACTGAACCGTGCTCAAGTTTAAACATCTATTATCTAGTCTCAAAGGGTAAAATTAGTAACAAAATAAGAAAATAAGACCTCCACTTTCCGTTGAAGAGACTGTACGTGATTGATTATTTCATCAAGTACCAATGCCGTGCCTGTAATCTGCATAACAAGATAATATCCCCTTCAACAGCCATATAATACAACAACAACAATACTCAATAGAAATCTCGTTGACATGCGGGATCCGGGAAGGTCTAATAGTACACAACCTTACTCCTAAATAGTAGAGAGATTGTTTCCAAAACAATCATATAATACAGAAGCATAAACTAATGTAGAAAACATAATCAATAAAAACTTATGGTGTGAATAAAATATAAAAGTGAACAGGAATTTATCAACCTTATTAGACCAAATAAAATCAAACAAAAGATGAAGCTAAGAAGTCTTTGCATGTAAAGAGAATTTCAAAAAGATTAAAAAAAAAAATAGACATTCATAATCTGCAAGGAATGTGTGTAGGAATCTGATACAAATAGGTCATGATGTGTGAGAAATTAAATCTCTACCTTTCTGGAATCGTAAATCCATATTCTGCAGCCCTAAATAAGAAAAACTACTCACTAGTCTTGGATACATCACTCAATGGGGAAAAAAAACGGCGATCCAAACACGAGCAACATTAGTCTTAATTGCTCACCATCACAGGGTGAAAATATACATGGGGATGCCACATGGCTAACTGGTTTAATGCCTCAAAAAAAACTACAGTCATCAATTCAGTGACTGCAACATTAGTCATAATTGCTCACCATCACTAGGTGAAAAATATACATGGTGAAGCCACATGGCTAACTAGTTTAATGTCTCAAAAAACACTACAGTCATCAATTCAGTGACTATCACATGTCCCTTTTCACTTCAACCAAACCCTATTGGAAGAAGTCTTTTATTTCATCATCTGTTCGTCATCTGTTCATCGTCTATTCATCATCCACTATATGAACGCTGAAATTAAAAGATAAGTTAGTACTATTAATAATGATCAAATTTTCCTTTTTCCATGATCCTAGGACCAAATTTCAATCTAACAAAGCCAGAGAATAATACGTGCTTCAAGGCACTTCCAGCCAAGCATTTTCTACACAATAAAATTCAATGTCTAGCCCATTGGTAATGTCGTCTTATCCACGAAAGACTGGACTCTGTGAATATCAAGTAATAGTTATACTGTTCGAAAACAACAAATGAACTTGGCAGGGTGCTAAGCAGGTTTTACAAGCAGCTTCAATTTTTTCTTACTCAAGTCCAAAACTTGAATCCGCGACAATCAGGTTTAAAAGAAAGAGTGAATGACAAAACAGATCAATCTACTCTGCGACTAAATATGACAAGGCCAAACTCAAGAATGGCCCTAACAAACTCCTATCTTACATATACAAGAAAAGAATGGCACCACAAGGCTGCTGAAATTACAAGTATGCCAAGTTGTCGCCCCACCAGGCACCTTTCTTGGTACAAAAGCAAAAGACCAACTTTTGCTAAAAAGGTGACAATGACAAACTCATTAATTAAATGCACATAATCCAAATATATAATCACACTTTCTATAGACATAACATGATATATAATGATTAATTAAGCCCTCATTTCGCAGTCATTATCACTTCCAAACAGAAAAAGAAAGAAAGAAAGAAAACGTAACCGTTGCTACTACCAACCTTATTGCAACCTGGGACCAGCTCTTGAAGTAGCTTCATCTTCGCATTGATCTTCTCTCTCCTCGCCTATACATTTTGTCCAAAGAAACCCCCCATGTCACAATCATCTTTAATAAGAGTAATTATAAACTAACAACACATTAATTAAACTCTTAAGATTATTAGTTCATTACTCTCTCTGCTAGGCTATGGCTATCGGTGGCTTGACCTCTGCGTGCTCTAACGTGGACGTATGGAAGATTCTGTCCATTTTTTGAGCTATCATTTTCTGCGCTTTTGCACTTCTTTGTTGACCCTTTAACCTAATTTACACAAATTCAACGAATTTTGGCAATTTAGAGACTAATTTTGAATAGATTAGTAAAAAACAGCATAAAAATTGAGCTCCGTAAATCTCCCCACCTTCTTTTCTCGCTCCTTCCTCTTCACCGACCTCCGATTCAGCGCCTTGTTATCCGTCTTCTGCGGCGACGAATTCAGGTAGGATTCCGTCTCCGTCGGCTCGCTCTTCACTAGCTCCTCGAGATTGCCACTAGAATTGGATGGAACAGAACTCGTCTCCAGCGAACTGTTGCCGGCGAAGACTGAGAATTTGGCGGCTCGCTCGATTAAGCCACTGTTACTCGGGAACGTCAAGTTAGCTTTGAAGTGGTGCGGCGAGTAGGCGTTGTGTTCAGGTGGGGTCCCGAGAGTTGAATCGGGCGAGTGAAGAAGCTCCACGGCTTGATTGGCTGGTAATTCGAGGAGAGCGGTAAAAGAGCTAGCGTTATCTTGTGGAACAGAAATTAAGTGCTGGATATCTTCGCCAAATTGGGGAACATAATCGAATCCAGAATGGTCCTGCTGTGGTGGCCTGAAGCTGGATCTAGCGCCGGTTACTGCAGATAACTCCATAACGAGAGGATTTGGTGAAAGGAAAAAGAGACTCAAATTTCATAAACACAACGAAATGGGTATAAAAATTCTGAGGTGGGTATGTTAGAGAAAGGTGTAAAAGGAAAAGGGCAGTTGAAGAAATGTGAGTATGATCTTGAATTGGCGTGAAGATTGAATATTGAATCAATGAAAGAGCTTTAGCTTCAAAGCGAAGAGGACTGTTTATAATGTAGAGAAAGGAAGCGTAGCAATGTTGGAGCTGGGGGATAATATAATAGCAGCGTAAAGGAGTAGGGAAGTAGAAGGAAATTTAAAGGTTGAGAGAGAAAGGGTTGGGCGATTTTGGCAACTGTTTTGTTACTGTGCAGTTCGTTGAGATGGACGGGTGAAAAAAGAGAGGTACAGGACAGGTCCGGACTTACCCTATCTCCATTTACCTTGCCTGCCTTCCTTAAGCAAAGGTCAAGAGTAGCTGGGCCTCGGAGGAGGAAATTTTCCTTGAAACTCTTGCATACACGAGTCGAGATGGGGCTTGTATGCTCTTTCAAATTATACTAAAGCACGTAAATAGACTTAACCAAAATGTTACAAATTTAAAAGATGAATTAAAGCAAGCAAAGTGATTGTTAGATATAAGCATATCAAAATATAGCCACAAAGATTATGATAAACATAGGATCGATTTTATAGGTATAGAAAATGAAAAATACATATTTGGTTGATCACTGTATTCCACCGATTAAAGAACTCTCCATTTTTTTTCTACTGCAGAGATTTCCTTCTCAACTTTTTGTAAACTTGACATCCCTTCTTAAGGAGCTTTTTAGCTTACATAACAGATACCATATTAGCTAGTGTGGACGCCATGCAATATTATCTCAAACTGATCAAGTCTCCTAAACATAACTGTCTTAGTATTACAATTAATTACTGCCCGATGTTTAGATAACCAGTCCATAGCCACAATTAAATCAAATAAAGGCAATCTGATCAGATCTATTACATAATCATGTCCTTGAATCATAATAGGACAGTTCATATACACCTAATTAACCAACACACTACTACCCAGAGGACTGGTTACCTAGATATCATATTCTAACTGATCTATAAGCATCTCCTTATCAAACATTTTTCCAGCACAGATATATGAATGTGAAGATTCATGATCAATTAATGCATGCATTTCAAAATCAAAGAGAAAAATCATACTAGCAATGACATCCGGTGCATCCTGATCCTCTCAGGCTTTCAGTGCATAAGCTCAAGCCGAGGTAGAAGGCACAGCTGGTCGATTTACAGTTTTCGATTGATTATTCTGATTCGGTCTATTCTGCCCAAATCCTCCTCGACCTCTACCACATCTTCTGTTCCCAGCAAACGCATGAAAGACCTCTCGACTGACTTGTGATGTCTAAACTTGGTTGAGAGGGCAACTGGCTATCTTATGCTTAGTACTATCACAGCAAAAACAGACTCCCATAGCCCTTCTATAAACACCCCAATGATATATAGAAAATCAGAGCACTCCGAGGGTTTGGAACCTCGGCCTCCAGATGACGCCCTTCTAGAAACAGCTGAAGAGGGAAAGTTTTGTCGCCTTCCCCGTGTCACAGATCTCTGAGTATTTTTCGGTGCAGAAGTAGTGCCTTCTCGACTCCGTTTTCCTGAGGTCTGGCCTCCTCTACCAAAACCCCTTCTCTGACTCCTTTCTCTCCTAACCATCTCCTGCCTCTCAATTTTCACTGCAGCCTGTACCAGCTGATGGTATGTCACTTGCTGCAACAAAGTAATTGTTACCAGATGTCTCCTTGATGGAATCATTCAATCCATCCTCAAACTGGTGACATCGGAACTCCTCAGTAAGCACAGATTCAGAGGCATACTTACTGAGTCGATTAAACTCCCGATCATTCTCAACAACTGATAAGTTTCTCTGCTTCAAGTTCAAAAATTACTTCTGTTTATCCTTTCTGTAAGCCTCTGTCACATACTTAGCTTTAAATTCTTAGGCAAATAAATCCCAAGTCAGATGTACTGGCAGCTGAGGACTCCTCAGAAAGAACTTCCACCATTCATAAGTTGCTCCCTGCAGAAGGGAGACAACACAGTGCACCATCTACTCAGCTGGACAACTGATCTCATCCAATACCCTCTTCACCTTCTTAATCCATAACTCAGCCCTTTCAGATTCCTCCAGAGATGTCCTAATAAATTCCTCGACTCCATACTTCCTCAGCTGATCAATCGGAGCCTTAGGTGTTGTCATCCGATGCAGCAACGTCATCATATCCTGGGACAGTTTAATCAAAGCCTCTCCCTAAGCTGGAGGCAAAGTTGGCATCCCAACTTCACCTCGATCGACCCTCGAGGGTCCAGGTATTTCTGAACGAGTTTGCTCCGACTGATTGCTTTCAGCAACTTCGTCAACAGATTCACGAGATCCTTCTATCGTAATTTCTATAGAAAAAACATGGGACACCGCATTAGGCTAAAACACAACTTGTACACTCAATAGAAGCAATAATTAAGCGCTGGTTAAACCAGAATCGCCTAAACCATGCTCTGATACCAAAAATTGTAACACCCACATACCCCCTGGAAGGATACATGAATGCCACACAAAACAGTACAAACAGATAATATCGAACCGAAACTAAATTCCAAAACACACGAAACATAACTTACGTGCATACCCAAAATCTCAAGTAAACATACAGTACATAACATATTATTCATATTGTATCTATCATATTACATATCATAAATTCGAAGACCAACATATATTAAAGTTATTACAAATCTTCAAACAAATTCAAAAGTCATATACATCAGGTACCAGCCCAAAACAAATTCAGAATACATTTTTCTCAAAACAAGACTTAGACTCCATTGGTCATTGCGGTTGATTTGTCCCAGTCTTTAATAATCCTCTCTTTAAACCTACACGGGGCAAATCCACTGTGTTAAGCATATAACTTAGTGAGTAATAACTAATCTATATAGAAGTGACATCTCATCATACATAATCATGTAATAACATAAGCGTGCATTAAAAGATTGCCTAACATTAAATCAAACATAATGCATTTCAGAACAGATTTTTATAATTATCAGAACTGAATATCACAAGAGGGTATAATCCCTTCATAATCAAAATACAATTTGGTTTATATCAGAATCAAACAGATATCAGAATACAAAATCAGATGATTGCTAAATCCATTTACAGAAGCGGGTAATGAGACTTATATAGGAAAGATCGAAGTCTTGACACCGAAGTGTCCAGAAGAGACCAAAGTCTCGACACTGAAGTGTCAATAACAGAAGACAAAAAAGTGTCATTAACAGAAGACACCGAAGTGTCACAAAAGCAGCTATAAACCCTTCTAGGCATGCCTATTTACCCACAACTAGGACTCAACAGTTTTAAAACAAAATAGGGTCATTTCAGACATTACATGTGCAAAGCAAGTAATCAATTATATTCACATGCAAATAGCACTTCTAATGATATAAACATGCATCAAATGCCTCAGAAAATTATTGTCCGAAATTCAGAACACAATCAACATAAATCAAATTCAACAAGCATAACAAAGTAAGGTAAATAATACTTCAATATCTCATTCATTAATCAATACCTCGGATCTTCATGTCCGGAATCAGTACACATTCATCAATATCAATTTTAATTCAGTAATAAATAAAACAAATCAAGGTGAGACCATCTTAGGTTACT
>JANJEY010000007.1:1578219-1593425 GCA_024703695.1 Erythroxylum cataractarum | reverse complement strand
TGTGGATTAGACCCAAATTAAGCCGTGGGTGTGTGGTCGATCGATCGACCCGTCACATTGGACTCAGGCCCGATATTACCGACCCAACCACCCTCTATTTTCACAACTCATATCTTTTAGCTCAGATATCCAAAAATTACAAAATTTATACCAAATTAAAGCTAAGAGAATAAACTACAACTTTGGTGAAGACATCTTGTCTAATTCGGCCTATATTAATATAGTTTATTCAAAAATTATAGGATATGATTTCTGTCTCTGGTAGTGCTACAACCTAAACCAAGACTCAATTTCATGTCAAATTTTGAAACTCTTAGAGACAGAATTAAAATTCAACTTCTTCAATAAAGTTGTAGAAATATGTCTCTATTTTAAGCTTAATTAAGAACCAACTTATTTGGAGATCTACAGTTCAAGTTATCATCGAAATACCAAAGCAAGTTCAGTGAAAACACTTCATTTCTTCCAACTTTTCCATAAAATAGACTTTCGGATCAATGTTACACGGTCATTTTGACAATGAAAATGAAGGATTTAGGACAAACATTCTTCTACACATTTGTTCATGTATGTCTTAAGTTTCTATTGACACCAATTTTATGCAATTTGGTTAATCATTTTGAAAATTATCTACAAATGACTACAGACTATTTACAAACAGTGACAAATTCCAGATACTCAACTTTAAGCCAACTTTTGACACAATTAGTGACAGAAATCAAATTCTATACCTTCATAAAATTTGTAGATATAAGTTTCTAGTTTAATAAGAATTTAAATTCATCCAATTTGGATACTTACAGAGAAAGATATGACTAAAATACCGAAGCCTATCTAGTAGAACTACTCATCCGAACCAGTTTCCAGCATCAATCATAGAATCACAAGACCTATTTATTAATGAAATAACTTACAAAGATGATGATCCAAGCTTCAGAAAAGGTCTAGAAGTTGAGAGGGGGAGTAGGAGAATGAAATTTCGTTTGAAAGAAGTTAAAGTGAGGAAGTAAGCTGCTAAAATGAGTTGGAGTGCTTCAGCTATTGCTTTGCTAGGTGTCCTTAATTTATCAAGCCACATGTCTTAATGCATGTAATGCCATTTGCCTAATTAAAATGCTGCAACTAGTCACCTATAAAACCAGTCCACATATCAATCATCCAATGGTGCCAAATATCAATTAAAGTATTGGTGTAGTCATACTAATTTTCATGTACCAACTTCACTTGACACTTGATACTTTTCCTAGTCCAAATATACATTTAATTACCTTAATCCTCTAAGGGTATTAATTAATTTCAATTTACTCACTATAATTTACTTGATCTAAAATTCAAGTCATAAGTCTTTCATATTCTAATCATAACAAAATTCTAACTCTCATCACACACGTACTTTCATAAACATGTATTATTTCAATTAGGGTATATTTTGGGGCCTTACAGGATTGTTTTTATATGCATGCATAGAAAACAAAAAACACATACTTGATTGATCGTTGTATTCTACTGGTTAAAAAACTCTCTATTTTTTGTTTCTACTGCAGAGATCTCCTTCTCAGTTTTCTGTAAACTTCAGAGAAGATAGAAAAAAAAAAACAACAGCAAACCAAAAACATGCAGTCTTAATCCTAATTAATAGATAAGCTATTTCTAAATAGCACACATGAGGAGGAAATAAATAAATAAATAAAAATTAAATAAAAATAAAGAAATAATAAAAATAGCTAAAACTCGTGCTCCATCAGTTGCCATCTCCCTCTTCTCATTCGTGCATCGTCTACTACTGCGTAGGGATGGCAGTCTTGGCCTAGGTTGGGCGAGTCATGGGTTAAGATTGTTTGGCCCGAAGGAAATGTACAAAACGAAGTCGTTTTGTCATTTTGTAAAAAAAATTAAAAAAATGCAGAAAGGGCTTGTCAGCCCACGAATAGCCCAATCAGTGAGTCAGGTTGGGATGGGCTTGGGCTTGGGTTGCCATCCCTACTGTTTCGCTTACCAAGTCCTTTTGGTGCTTGTTGCTACCTTTGCCATCTATTCCTTACTTTATCTCAGTCGCCTTCAGCCACTATCTCTTTGTTGCCAACAAGTATGTTTTGCACTGGACACATTTATTTTATGCGGTTTGCATCTTTTATGTATTGATTTATGCTTTATAATGAATCTCTGTGTTTTACAGCCTATGGGGCATTGGGTGGTAAGACTCTATATGAGGTTCTTTTTGGTAAACTTCCTTTTTATTGACAAATTCAAACCTTTAGGTCATTGTGTTATTAACACAACTTGAATCAAGATGGTTATAAGTTTACAAGTAGATGTTGAAGATGCATATTTATTGGTTACCCCTTCGGGAAGAAAGGGTGGTGATTGTATGATCTTGATACAAGAGATTATTTTGTCTCTAGGGATATTGTATTCTATAAGAACACGTTCTCGTATGCCTCTAAAGAACCAATGGTTGAAAATACAGAAATTCTCACAATTGATGGTGGCTTGTGAGGATGATAATGAGATGGATCTTTACGTAGGTCCATTTTCTATTGGTACATGTGTTGAGGAGGCAAATACTCCAAAAATGAAGGATGGAGTTTTACCACCAACCGAAATTGATGGTAGGTCGAGATCTCAAGACTAGTCATCTCCAGATGTCAGTCGTCTCACAAATGACATGATTTTTAAAGGGGGTCTAGGCGAAAGGGGAGTGCCATAGAAGAGGAACAACTTAGGAAGGGAAATCATATAAAGAAGTCATCCACTCACTTAAAGCTTATACAATTCAAGTAAATAGCCCTTTTATGCACCCATCTAAGCCATCACATTCTCCATGTGTGTCCTATTCTTTGGATATTATTTGTCTTATAGTAAGTTTACAACATCGTGGTTTCCTGGCAACTATAATAGTAGGACATGAGCCCACTTTGTTTACCAAAGCCATGAACTATCTTCAATGGCATGAGGCCACGAAGCTTGAAATACAGGCACTACTAGACAATGGGACTTAGACAATAGTAGAATTGCCTTCCAGAAGTCTGCCATTAGATATAAATGAGTATACAAAATCAACTATAATTATGATGGAATAGTCGAAAGATGTAGGGTACGATTGGTGATCTTAGGCAATTGATAGGTAAAAGGGATCGATTACAAAGAAACTTTAGCTCTCATTGCAAAGATGGTGACGGATTGAGCCTTTCCAACACTTCAGCTACTAAAAACTTGGCATTTCATCATATGGACATTCATATTGCTGTCTCACATAGAGATTTGGACGAAGAGGTGTTTATGAAATTGCCACCAAGTTTCTAAGCTTTAGAATTGGGCAAGGTGTGTTGTCTGAAAAAATCATTTTATGGCTTACGATAGGCTCCTAAATATTGATTTTCTAAACTCAATGACACCTTAAAGAAATATGGTTTTTATTAGATTATACTCTGTTCAATTTGTAGAAAGGTGGAGTTCATTTACATGTACTAGTATATGTTGACAATCTTATCATTTTGGAAATTATGAGACCATAATAGCAAAATTCTTAACTCAGTGATTGTTTCCACATGAAAGATTTGAGAAAGCTAAAATATTTCCTTAGAATAGAGGTGGCTAGAGATCTAAAAGGAGTTTTCTTGTGTCAAAGGAGGTATGCTTTGGACATCATCTTTAAGGCTTGGCTTCTAGGTGCCAAGCTAGCTAGTTTTCGTATTGAACAAAATCATCATTTGACTTATGCATAAGGAGAAGAACTAAGTAATCCTGAGCATTATCCTCGCTTGGTAAGAAGACTCATTCATCTTACTTTCACTCGAACCAAGTTATCTTATTGCATTCACACTCTTGCACAATTCATGCAACAACCACAAAATGACCATTGGGATGCAGCATTAAGAGTTGTTTGTTATTTGAAGGTAACCCAGGTTGAGGCATCATGTTGGAAGTGATTATGATCTTACACTATTTGGCTATTATAATTCTAATTGGGCAAGTTGCCCATTAACCTGACGTTTGCTAACAAGATATTTTCTACTTATTGGGAGTTCACCCATTTCATGAAAAACTAAAAGATAGCACAATGTTTAACACTCCTATGCAGAAGCTAAATATAAAGTCATGGCCTCTGCAATGTTTGAGCTTAAGTGGCTCAATGGATTGTTTTCCACTCTTAGTTTAACATACACAACTCCTATGAGACTATATTGTAATAATCAAGTAACATTGCATATTGCATCTAATCTAGTGTTTTATGAATGCACCAAACACATTTAAGTTAACTGCCACTTTGTTTGTGTTATGTCCACACTTCCAAGCAACTAGCTGATATTTTTACCAAGGCATTGGGCAAACAAAAACTTATATCTCTACTTCCCAAGTTGGCATTCATAATACTCATGCTCCAACTTGGGGAGAGTATTAGGCACAAATTTAGGAATTAGATAAGTATTATTTTTGGAATATATTGTAACCTTTTAATGTATGAGCTATTTTAAGTAGGTTGAGATTCTCTCTTATCGTCGAGATATTTTCTTAGCTTGTAAAAAAACACTTGTGCGTATATACGTGAGGCTAGGAGATCATGGAGAAGACAACGTATTTGCAGAATTTGATATATTAAGTAATAGCAAAAAACCTATTTTCAGAACTTGATATATTAAGTAATAGCATAACAATCACTCTGATTATATTAACTCTGAGTCACAATTAAGTAAACTGTTCATTCGTAGGTTTCTACATTATCAATCAATCAGCTTACAAAATATGTAAGCAGTGGACTGAATAACTCTCAGAAGTTAGTATACATGCCATCATATTCATAATGATATAAACAATATTGAAATGTAAGAATGTCACTCTAGAAATTCCTCGTCTCCAATTGAGAGAAATCCAGGTTTCCGTCTAACCTTTCATATAGCCTAATGATGGGAAAACCCACACCAATTTTCAGGCCTCACCCTTTGGTTCCTGCTGTATATACATTACTAGCTACAATTCTATAGTAGCAGCATCCGTGTCCTCATAGCTCCATTTTCAATTGATTCAAGTGCAAAGATGCTGTGCCACCATAACAATCTCAATGTTAGCCTTGTGATCTCAAACTTATTCATCTTCAAACATATTTGTAATGTTCCTTACATCATATAAACAACCAGAAAATTTCATTGCAATAGGAAAGATTTCCATATTTCAAAAAGAAGCCAATAATCAAATTTTCTTGGACTATTTTTGTCCAGTTAGTACCATAGTTACAATGAAATACATTTAAAATGCAATAGGTTCAAAACTCAACTGTAGCTTGAAATTTATATGCTCAAATTCACTTGAGGACCACAAAAGGTTCGTACCTATATATACATATAGGTACATATATATATATATTAAGATTGAAAGAATTCTGCAGGGCAATCCTAATTTCCAGTGTCAAGATCCACCATATATAAATTTCAAATAACATAGCACACCACTATTCATTTTAGTTCTTAACAAATAATCAGTAATACAAGAACATAATTTTACAGTTTGCACATACTTCTTGAATGGAGAAATTATACGAAGTAGTGTGATCTACCTGAATTAGCTGAGGAATCATAGCTTAAAAGGGAGTTCTCTGGAGTGACAAATTTATGCCCGTCTTCTTCTCTTCCCCAAACTGGGTGGTGGAGGGTATCAAATTGCCATTGTTGTTGATTCTGCTGTCTGTTACCGTCGGCTTGAACTTCTGACCACATCATTGGCGTAACCATGCTGGGGAAGTTATTATCAATTGGCAATCCACTCTGAAAATTCAAAGGGGCAGTTCAAAGCACTAAACAATAGCTAAAAAATTAGATTCCAACATTTTTCAAAAAAAATGAAAACAATTAGATTCCCAAACTTCATGTGGCACATCCCCAACTCTCTCTTTCCCTCTCTCTGGAGGAATTCCATACTGGAAAATATTCACTTCTCATTTGAATTTAACAAAGTATCATAGTTTAATTTTCAGGGCCTTGCATAATTACAAAGATTTGATATGCATGCCAGAATACTGAAATCTGGAGAATTTAATGATTGCAATTGTAGGGGCACAGGAACAGTTAAAATCAATGAAGAACAAAAATGGAGACTTAGCATGCTGCAGTTCAATTGGAAAGGGGAATCAATCGGTAGACAATGAATAAGCATTCCGGTAGAACAGTAAAAGAAATTTAGTTGCTTTCTTCCTGTAATACGTTCTACAAAATGGTTAAGAAAGTAAATGCAGTCAGAGGAGAAAAAATATTAAGCAACAAAGCTTATCCTCTAAAAGCAGTGAACTGTAAGTGTGTTTCAAGACTCAGTCATTTAGAATTTCTCAAAACTAGCCTTACTGACAAGTAGCTATACAAGGTTGAAACCCTTGTACTGGTCTCACGTTGGCATTTACACTATAACACCCTTTGTTTAACAATAAACACGTACAGTAAGAACAATAACTCACTTCTGCAGCTAACATGGCATCAAGATTGAAATCAATCCTTGGGTTGACTCCTGCAAGTCTCATTGATAACAACTGAAACCAAAGAAATATTCAACAAGATTAAAATGACACCCATATGATATGACTCACAAACATAAACTAAAAAACCAAATGAGAGAAGATAAACAATTGATCAATAACCGAAAAGAAAACAAGTTACATCATGAAGGTCAGATTGAACTATGCTCAAGTTAACAACATATTATCCAGCTTCAAAAGGTAAAAATTAATGACTAATAAATGGAAATCTGACCTCTACTTTGCGTTGAAGAGACTGTACGTGATTGATTATTTCATCAAGTACCAATGCTGTGCCTGTAATCTGCATAAGAAAACAATATTACATTCAGCAATCATATAACAGAAGTATAACTAATGTATAGAAAATAATCAATTTACAGAATGATAAAACAATCAACCTTTTGAACCAAGTGAAATCAACATAAGATGAAGCTAAGAGGTAAAGAGAATTTCTAACTGAAAAACAAATTTTAGAGATGCATAATCAGCAAGGAATGTGTGTAGGAATCTGATAAAAATAGGTAACTATTTGGGTGAGAAATTAAACCTCTACCTTCCTGGAATCAAGGATCCATAATCCATAGCCCTACATTAGAAAAACTACTCTACTGGAGCCTTGGGTAGAAACACTCCACGGAAGAATATATGTGCATCCAAACACATGAGCAACATCTGCCATAATTGCTCACCATCACTGGGTGAAAAATATACATGGAGAAGTGACATGGCTATCTGGTTTGATGTCTCAAAGAAAACTATAATCAATTCAGTGCCTATCATGACAAGTCCCTTTTCAGTTCAACCAAACTCCATTGAAAGAAGTCGTCTCTTTTATCATCTATTCATCATCCACTATATGGATCCCAAACTTATAATATAAGTTGATATCACTGATGATGATAACTATTTTTTGGATATAACAAAGCCAGAATAATAGGCGCTTCAAGGCACTTCCAGCTAAGCATTTTGTACACAATAAAATTCAGTCTAGTCCATGGGTAATATCGTCTTCTTTGCCATAGAATGGACTGAATGAATATCATGTTTGCATGTTCCATGGTCAACTTCTAGAATGGTTTCAGTGTTCGAAACATCGAATGAACTTGGCAGGGCAAAATTGTTGCTTAGCAGGTTTTACAAACAAGTTCGTTTTTTTGTTGCTCAAGTCCAAATCTTGGCCAATCAGGGTTAAAAGAAAGAGTGCATGACAAGAGACCCAGCAAGCCAGTACTCCAGGACTAAATATGACAAGACCAACCTCAGAAAGGGCCCCTAACAAACTCCTATTTTACATATACACGGAAAAAAATAGCACCAATAGGCAGCTGAAATTACAAGCATGCCAAGTTGTCACCCCACCAGGCACTTTTCTTGGTACAAAAGCAAAAGACCAACTTTTGCTAAAAAGGTGACAATGACAAACTCAGTAATTAAATGCACATAATCCAAATATATAATCACACTTTCTATAGACATAACATGATATATAATGATTAATTAAGCCCTCATTACCCAATCATTATCACTTCCAAACAGAAAAAGAAAGAAAGGGAAAAAAAAAAGACAGAAAGAAAGAAGACGTAACTGTTGCTACTACTAACCTTATTGCAGCCTGGGACCAGCTCTTGAAGGAGCTTCATCCTCGCATTGATCTTCTCTCTCCTCGCCTACACATTTTGTCCAAACAAACCCCCCATGTCACAATCATCATTAATAAGAGTAATTATAAACTAACAACACATTAATTAAACTCTTAAGATTATTAATTCATTACTCTCTCTGCTAGGCTATGGCTATCTGTCGCTTGACCTCTGCGTGCCCTAACGTGAACGTAAGGAAGGTTCTGCCCATTTCTTGAGCTCTCGTTTTCTGCGCTTTTGCTCTTCTTTGTTGACCCTTTAACCTAATTACACAGATTCATCGAATTTGGCAATTTAGAGACTAATTTTGATTAGATTAATGGCAAATACCACAAAGTTTGAGCTCCCCAAATCTCCCTACCTTCTTTTCTCGTTCCTTCCTCTTTACCGACCTCTGATTCAGCGCCTTGTTCTCCGTCTTCTGCAACGACGAGTTCAGGTAGGATCCCGTCTCCGTCAGCTCGCTCTTCACAAGTTTCTCGAGATTGGCACTAGAATTGGATGGGACAGAGCTTGTCTCCGGCGAATTGTTGCCGGCAAAGACTGAGAATTTGGCGGCTCGCTCGATTAAGCCACTGTTACTCGGGAACGTCAAGTTAGGATTAAAGTTGTGCGACAGGTAGGTGCTGTGTTCGGGTGGGGTCGGGAGTGTTGAATCCGGAGAATGAAGAAGCTCCATGGCTTGATTGGCGGGTAATTCGAGGAGAGCAGTGAAAGAGCTAGCGTTATCGGGTGGGACAGAAATTAAGTGTTGGATATCTTCTCCGAACTGGGCAACAGAATCGAAGCCAGTACAGTCCGGTCGTGGTGAGCTGAAGCCGCATCTAGCGCCGGTTCCTGCAGATAACTCCATAACGAGAGAATTTGGTGAAATAAAAAAAGAGACTCAAATTTCATAAACAAAACGAAATGGGTATAAGAATTGTGAGATGGGTATGTTAGAGAAAGGTATAAAAGGAAAAGGGTAGTTGAAGAAATGTGAGTATGATCTTGAATTGGCGTGAAGACTGAATCTTGAAACTACAAAAGAGCAGAGGAGGAGGAGGAGGAGGAGTGTTGTTTATAATAATGTAGATAAAGGGAAGCGTAGCATGGACGGGGTTAGCAGCGTAATTATACGGAGTGGGGAAGTAGGAATGAACTTTAAAGGTTGAGAGAGAAAGGGTTAAGCTTTTGGCGACTGTTTTCTTACTGTACAGTTCGTTGAGATGAACCGGAACAGGGATAATGTGAAAGCAGAGCACTCACTCCAGGACCAGACCTACCCTACCTCCATTTGATCTACCCCTAGTATAAGCCTGCTTGGTGGAGTGGTACAAATGAAAATTGCTTCAATCTCATGCATACCCAAGTATAAAAAGACGTAACATGACTATTACTCCAACTTGTCACACTTTTAATCTAATTTTGTTTTTTAAATTTATAAAAATTTGTCCATACTGTCAAAATTAAAAAAAATCGTAAATAAATAAAGTTTTATTGATATTTATTTTATTTTAATATATATCTAAAGTTAACTTTAGATATATCTAAAAAACACACAGAAAATTTGAAGAAACCAATGAATAAGAAGTTGCTAGAGCTTCATTTTTAATTGGATAATGCATGTGACTCTTAATTTGATTTATTAAAACTATTTCATATTTAAATAGTTAATTCTTTAAATAATTTAATTAATTTTTATTTGTATCAAAATTTTAAAATATTAAATCTAAATCAAATTTGATTACAAAATAACCATTTTTTAAAAATATGATAACTTATCTATATGATCTAAAATTTTATATTGTATATATAGGTTTATTAGAAACAGTCTTTTCTATTAAATAAGGGTAGGGTTGTATATTATCGGTCTTCTCCAAATCTCGCATTCTAGTAAGATTTTAATTGAATATTGATGACGAATATTCTCTTGAATGTTTTGTACATTCCATAAATTTTCATAATTTGATATGTATGATTCTTTTAAGTAGAAAAATATTTATTTATAAAAAATATTATACAATTGTCAACGTTTTGTATGTGACCCGAATCCAAAAGTTGAAGAAACAATAGTTTGAAGAACAGCTTGTTCGGTCAAATAATGAAGGGCGACTGATCACTAGTTTGCACAAGTTTGATTGGACAATTAACGGGAATCTATCAGCCAATAGTCTTAAACACCAAGTTACTAAGAGGTATCAATTAAGTAGCAATTGCACACAGTATTACAAACATATTTTGACAAATAAATAATAATAGAATAATTTTAGTGATGACATTTTTAACATGAAAGAGGAAAAATACCAATGTTTTAAAAAGCATATAGAAAATTAAACTGATACGATAAAAGCTTTAAGATTTAAAAAGTTTAATTGATATTAAACTGTCATAAAACTAGTTAAATATTAAATAAAATTAAAGAATTTGAAATATGGTTGAAAGAGATTATCCTTATCTATCGAAGAATTTGATGTTTAATTAAAAACAGATTATTAAATAAAAATTATTTAATTAACTTTGATTTATAAGAACTTATTATTTTACAAAATAACCGATTAATTAATAAACTGATCAATTTTTAACAATAAGAGTTATTAAAGCAAATTGAACTGAAAAATTGAAAACCAAACTGAAAAATTGGACAATTCAAGGTTTTAACAGTTAAATCGATTGAATCAGTTCAATTTTCTAATCATTGATAAATACTCAATAATATTAATTGTTAAATTTGGTTGTTGATTCCTTTCACAAACCTGTAGAATTGAACTATAAAATTTATTATTGTTATTAAAGTGGAACTTAAATATGATCACTCAAATTTTCTCCAAATCGTTTATAAAGGCCTTTAATTAAGTTGATTATAGATATTTAATTTCTACTTATTGAAGGAGCCTATTATAACATATTAAAGTTTCAAGTAAAATTCTGAATTTAAAATATTAAAATTCTATAAAATTATAGTTTTCTCTCTCTTCCCTACATTATAAATTTAAATTACATTTATTATTTTATGTTAATAATGGTATTTACATAATTAATCGTAATTTAAAGCATGATAGATAAATTTATAATAAAAAGTAGAATGAGCATCATATGAAGTTTTTACAACAAGATTATGACGTATTCACATCCATAAAAGTTAAAAATTAAAGTTTACATCATATATGTTGGGAGACAAAAGCGAAACAAAGTGAGAATAAAAACTTTAAATGGTGAATCAAACATTAAGATTTACTTAAAAAACCCTCCCATGTAGAGAGAAAATCACATGACAAACTAACAATAAATCTACTAAATTCAATAAGGATTTTAAAAAAAGTTAATCTCTCATCCCCAATAACAAGTTATCTCACAAAATTTCAGAATTGAATATAAAGTTGATGTTATAATCAACAATCACTTAAACAAATCCACAATCAAGTAAAGATAAGAATATAACACTCTTTGCCCTTTTAGACGTTGTAGTTGCACTCTTTACAAAAACCTACGTCTTTTTCTCTTTTATATCACGAAATAAATTTTTCTACAACATACAAAGTCACTTATACGACCTTGTAAGTAACTGTGTATCTTTCCAGCACCATCTCAATCTCAAGCATACATGATTATAGAGGTTTGTATGGTCTCCACACATAGTCATGTATCTTCAGATAGGCGTGTGCAAGACCATGTATGATTCACCTCTTCACACTTTCTTCATACATTTACAAAGACTTACAAGGTTAACCCACACAATCATGTAAGTTATGACATAGGCGTGTAACACTCTACACAACCATGTATCTCCCTAGAAGGCATTTTTCATCTTACCTTCACTTTTTCGTTATTTCTACGAACCATAAAGTTGTCTATGATTACCAAAAATCTCAAAATAGGGTTGGACACTAAATAACTTTCCCCTTTAGTAGATTCTCTGTCATCTACTTGAGATACATCCTAACATGCTTGCAACAAAGCTCATGTTTGTTTCTAGGAATCACTTTAGTCAACATATTAGTTCCTCTCAAATTCGTATGAACCTTTTTCAACATTAATATTTGCTCTTCTATCATGAATCTCAACAATGATATCTGACATTTATATGCTTTGAATGGAAATGATACATAGTATTTTTGATCAAGTTAATAACACTTTGACTATCACAAAATACTACATAGTCTTTTTGCTTCATATCTAATTATTAAAGGAACCTTTTTAGTCAGAGCATCTCTTTATAAGCTTCTACCGCAGCTACATATTCTGCTTTAGTCATAGATAAAGCCACACACTTTTTTTTTAACTTGGATTGTCGTAAGATGACTCTATTTTTAAACTTGACACAAAACTTGAAATGGATTTTCTTTCATCAAGATCTCCAACCATATTTGCATCTGCAAAACTTTCTAGAGTTGGGTCATCATTACCAAAGTATAAACTCTACTTTGGTATGTCTCTCAAGTATCTTAGAAATCATTTCACTACTTTTGAGTGAACCTTCCTTAGATTTAATAAGAATTTACTCACCATCCTAATAGTTTGAGCAATATATAGCCTTGTGCACACTATTGAATACATCAAAGACCTACTGTAGATGGGTATGGAATAGAGGAAATATCATATTTTTCCTTTTCTATTGAGGGACATTAACACTTACACATATTGAAGTGAGATGTCAATGGCCTGACATCTGGCTTGACATGCTTCATATTGAACCTTTCTTGCACTCGTTCTATATATCTCTCCTAAGACAACCACAATCTCCTGTCCTTCATATCTCGAGTTATATCCATACCTAAAATCTTCTTTACATGTCTAAAATCTTTCATATCAAAAGAGTTGGACTAGTCCTCCATTAACTTTTGGATTCTACCAATGTTTTAACTCATAATCAATATATCATCAACATAAAGAAGAAGAATAATGAAGTTCTTACCTAAGAACTTCTTGAAATACACGCAAGCATCAATATAAGTTTGTTTAAAACCATGATCTGTTATAAAGGAATCGAACTTTTGATGTCATTTCCTTAGAGCTTGTTTTAAAGCCATATAGACTTTTCTTCAATTTGCATACTAGATTTTTTGTGCCTTTAGCTTTGAAACCTTTTGGTTGCTCCATGTATATATCCTTCTCCTAATTTCCATACAAGAAGGCTATTTTAACATACAACTATTTGAGCTTAAGATCCAAACAAGAAGTTAGACCCAAAACTCTTTAGACTGAGGACATTTATAGAAGGTGGAAATAGCTCTATAATCAAGTTAACACCATCAAATTACTCAATATGAAGGTCTATAATGGAGGATCTTTTGTATTACAAGGATTTCTTTGATCTTATTGATGTGGACATAGGTGTTGAGGATAATGTTCTTTCAAAACTTGAAAAGATGTCAGAATGGGAATGGGAAAAGATGAAGCGAAAAACTCTAGGAACTATAAGACAATGGATTGACATCAGCATATTCAACCGTATGTCTTAAGAAATATTTCCTTTTGAGTTATAAAAGAAGATAGAAGGATTGTATGAAAGGAAGACGACTCACAACAAGGCCTCTCTGATTGAGAGGCTTGTGAACATGAAGTTGAAAATTGGAAATTTAGTTTCAAAGCATCTAAGTGATTTTTAGGACAAAATCAATAAGCTTACTACAGTGAATATCATTCTTGATGATGAGCTTCAAGCTTTGTTCCAATTGAGTTCATTACCAGATAACTGGGAAATATTAATGATGATAATTAGCAACTCAGCTCTTAGAGGTATGCTCTCTTTGGATCTAATAAAAGAGAGTATTTTTAATGAAAAAACAAAAGAAAGGAGATTGAAGTTCGCAATGTGTAGGCTTTTGTGATAAAAAATAGAGAAAGGAATAAGAGTATGGGTCCCAAAGGTCGTGACAAGTCTAAGAACCATTTAAAGTCTAAAGGTGACAAAGAAGTGAAGACATGCCACTATTGTGATAAGCCAGGGCATATTAAGAGGTTTTGCTATAAGTGAAAGAGGGATCAAAAAAAGCAAGATCATCAAAATGATAGAGATGATAAGGGTATAGCTGCTACTGCTTCAATCATAGATGATGATTTATCCCTAATTTGTGCAACTAATGAATGCTTCCATGTCAATAATTTTAGTTATAAATGGCTAATTGATACTGGAGTATCTTATCATTGTGTTTCAAAGATGAAGTACTTCTCAAGCTACTAAAGAAGAGATTTTGGGAATGTAAAGATGGGAATCTAAAGCTTTGCTAAGATAGTAGGTATGGGTGATATCCAAGTTCAGACAAACATTAGATGCTTACTGACCTTAAGAGATGTACGACACATCTTCAATATAAGGCTAAATTTGTTTTCAGCCAATGTGTTGGATCAAGAAAGATTTCAGCACACTTTCGAGGTTAAGAAATGGAAACTATCTAAAGGTGTCATAATTGTTGCCCGAGGAGAGTTATGTTGCTCACTATACAAGACACACTTAAAGGTTTATGGTAGTGGAGAAGTATACATAGTCAAAGAGAAATCTTCACTAAATTTGTGACATTGATGGTTGGAAAATATGAGTGAGAAATGATTAAAGTTGATAGATGAAAAATCCTTTATCACAGTTAAGAACTTACAGCCGCTTAATCTTTACGATTATTGCTTGAATACAAAGCAGCATAGAGTCTCTTTTAAGAGAAGAACTGTAAGGAATTGGAGTTAATAAAATTGGTGCATACCGATGTCTACGGTCTTATTGGGAAGATTCACTAGGAGGCAACCAATATTTTGTTACATTCATTGATGATGCTTTGAGGAAGACTTAGGTATACATGTTGAACTCTAAGAGGAAAGTGTTTGAAACTTTCCAAAAAGTTTCATGTTATGGTAGAAAGGGAAGCTGAGAGGAAGTTGAAGTGCTTAAGAACAAACAATAGAGGAGAGTAAACCTCTAAGGTATTTGAAGAATACCATACATCGTATGGCATTAGACATGAGAAAACTAAACTAGGGACTTTACAGCATTATGAGGTTGTTAGGAGGATGAACATAACCATTGGAAAAGGTTTGTTGCATGCTCAAGACGTTTATGTTGCCAAAGACATTTTAGGGTAAAGCAGTCTAAA
>JANJEY010000007.1:1567700-1578119 GCA_024703695.1 Erythroxylum cataractarum | reverse complement strand
ATCGTCCGCCCTGCAACCACCCCCGAGTATATGCTTCAACAGGAATTACACAAGGGTAGATTGATACAATAGAAACCATAGGGACTTTACAACATTATGGGGTTGTTAGGAGGATGAACATAACCATTGGAAAAAGGTTTGCTGCATGCTCAAGACGTTTATGTTGCCAAAGACATTTTAGGGTAAAGCAGTCTAAACTACAGTCTACTTGATTAATCAAGCTCCCTTAGTTTTAATTGATTTTGGGATTCCCGAGAGGGTGTAGACTAGAAAGGATCCCACATATCACCATCTAAGAGTTTTTGGCTGCATAGTATTCAAACATGTACTTCAGGATCAAAGAAAGAAGCTTGACTCAAAGTCAATACCTTACATCTTTGTTGGATATGGTGGCGATCAATTTGACTTCAAACTTTATGACTTAGAGAAGCAAAAGGTAATCAGGAGCAGGGATGTGGTGTTTCAAGAGCACAAGAGAGGTGTTGATATTCTAAGTGAATATAAATTATCACACTACAACTTATCAAATGGCATAGTTAGCACTTCACCAATTTCTTTAACTTTTAAATAGTCATAGGTGAAGAAGATGAAGTATGTGACCAAACACATATTAGCGGTGATCATCTATAATTTGATATTGATGAGCTACATGAACTACATATAGATAATACAAGACAAACTAACAAATAAATTCACTAAAATCAATAACAATTTATAGAAAAAAGTTGATCTCTCACCTCCAACAACAAGTTGTCTCACAAAGTTTTGGAATTGAAACTAAAGTTAATGTTACAATTAACAATCACTCAAATCAATCCCCAAACCAATCAAACGAGGATGAGAATACAACAATTTTTCCCTCTGTGTATTTTTTCTCACTTTTGGACGTTATGACTATACTCTCTACAAAAACCTACTCTCTTTATAAAAACCTATGTCTTTTTCTCTTTTATATCACAAAATAATTTTTTTTGCAACTTACACAATCGTGTAAGTAATCATGTATCTTTCTAGCAGATCATGTAAATAACCATATATCTTTCTAGCACCACCTCAGTCACAAGCATTCATGGTTACAAAGAGTTATATGATCATGTAACTTTATACGGACGCTTACAAGATCGTGTACCTCTTCACACTTTCTTCACGCATTTGCAGAGAATTAAACGGATGATCCACATGGTGGTGTAAGTCAAGACATGGGCGTGTAGCACTCTACATTGTCGTTTATCTCTTTAGAAGAGATTATTTCATCTTGTCCTCACTTGCTCCTAATTCTCACAAACTATAAAGCCATCTACAATCATCGAAAGTCTCAAAACAGGGTTGAACATTCAACAAAATAATCTTTTACAATGTTTGTAAACCAAAATTCTATCTTCCAACAATTCTTATTTCCTCAAATTATTAGGCCTACACATTTTACAAAGTAATAGATTAGTTATTAAGAGAAAAGGAGACTCGCTACCATACAAGATTAGCTTCACCTTACATGTTTTTATAGCATACATTTAGATATGTAAATCAATTCATTTGATATTGTGTAACTTTTTATATAAGAATCACATCCTAGAAATACTAAAGTTAATTTTGTTGATAATAAAAACTTAATATTTTTCTATTGATTTTTACGATTAGACAATTTATGTTTAATTTATATTTAGGGATAAGCAATGTTAAGGTGTTAAACCTATTAGAAAATTTTCAATTTAATGCATAAACTTTTAATTTTTTTAGGTGGATATCTATATGTTATAAACAACGAAGATTTTGTTAACCAAAACAACAAATTACTAACAGAGCTAACGTTTTAAACTAAACTATTAAAGTTTTAAATGATTGTTCACTCAATTGAAAGATTTTAAACTTTAAACATTAAATTGAAAAAAAAAAAGTTGGACACTTTACGATTAATCATCCCTTATAATTATAAAGTTATACATTGTTAGTTTTAAGTGAAATTGTATCCATTATCACTCATTTCTTACATTCTTAAGGAAGAGTTTCATTATGAATATAGTACAACAAAAGAGAGAATATTATCCTTTTGTCAAACTTTATACACTCATCTTCATATGTAAATGGTTGCTTGCTGAAAACACAAGCTTACATCAATTTGCTACAAGAATAAAATCATAAATATTCTTGACAACTAATAGGTAAACAATATTAGTGTTATAATAATATATAGATCACTATGAATATATTACTTTGAATCTTAATTGTTATGAATTTATTCTGAATCAAAGGAATGGTATATCTATTTGTTTTGCAAAATAAGATGAACTCCTTCAGTCAAGGATTATTATAAATATCAATTAATTATTTTTATTAATATATTGAGTACGTTCAAGATAAAAAATATTTGGCATGAAGCCTAACACAATATCTTTAACAATGTTTTTAAAGGTATTGTTAGTTCGAATTAGAAATGTTATATAATTATTTTATTTATTAATATAAAATTTAAAGATATCAATATAAAATATTAGTTTTCTAGAGCCTTAACTAAAAAAGTATTTAGTTAATATATAATAGTAGTAATAATAATAATAGATAAAAATCAAGAATAATATTTTAATTTATAATTATGGTTAAATAAACGAAGATCCCTTGTGATTTGATCAAAATTTTCATTTCAATTATCATATTTTAAAAATTATCACTTATTCTTATATGACATTAATTAGTTACCACACAACCACTTTGTCATATTATGTTTATTTTTCATCTATTTTTCACTCAAGATAATGTAATATTAAAATTTTGAAGCTTTAAAGCAACTTCATTTTGAAGTGATAAATAAAAATAACAAAATAACAAAATCTTTTGTGTATAATTGAAAGATATCACAATAAAGTAAGTAATAATTTTTGAAATAGAAGAATTAAAATAAAAAAACTACATGAAGATTTTATGTAAATCAATCTTTATAGTTATATCTTGCATGCATACATGTCAATATTCTAATGCATACATGTCAATATTCTAACTATATATTAAAAATTTATAACATTAGATTACAAATATAATAGAAGAATATGACTTCATTTTTTTACTTGTTAATTTTGCCTACAAACTTAATATAAACTAGGATGTTTTAAATAGAATATTGATTTTTAAGATATAAACAAGCTAGTCATACTTATGAGTAACTATGTCATGAAGATTTAATGTATATGAACTTAATTACGTCTAAAATCAAAGAGTGAGTAATTATAGTACAAAGTTCGGTAAAATTTTAACCACTATAAATCTTAAAATGATAAAATCTTCCAAATAATTTCATGAAGTAAGTACTATAATAGATAATAAAGTTTATAAAAGCATCATCTAAGAGATTTTATTGCTGAAGTAACATTTCACAATATAGGATGATTCTAATTTTTATTGCAAATGATAACTCAAATCTTTGAACAATTATAAAACTTCCAAAAATAAGAGAGGATTAATTGTGTTATAAAAAGCCTGCTTATATTATATATAGACCATCATAAAACTAGCTAAATATTAAATAAAATTAAAGAATTTGAAATATATTTGAAAGACATTGTCTTTATCTATAAAAAAATTTAAAGTTTAATTAAAAAGATTGTTAAATGAAAATTAATTAAAATTTTTAATTTATAGAAATTTATTAATTTATAAAAATTGAACAATTAATTAATAAATTGATCATTTTTTAACAAAAAGAGTTACTAAAATAAATTGAAATAAAAAGTTAAAAATCAAACCAAAAAGTTGAAAAGTTCAAGATTTTTAAGGTTGAATCAGCTAAACCGATTGAGTTTTTTAATCATTAGTTTTTTCTCTACACTTTTGAAGATTAAAAATAAATCAATAACTTTCAATTCAATAAATAACAATTATTACATTGTATAATGTCGTAATAACATTGACAACATAAAATTACATATAAGGATATATGGTACAATAATGTAATAAGCATAGATCTTTTCTTTTTCAATATCTTTTTGTTTTGTCACTTTAGTTGCCTTATATATATATATAAAAGACAAGATAACACCACTATATCTAATTTTTTTTTATCTTGAACCCTAATATTATATTACTAAAATTTTCTCTTAAAATAGTTGCTAAACTAACTTCAAAAAACCTAACAATTTATATTCCTTTAGCTCACCAACATTGTCATGCCAAAGGATTTTAGTGATGACAAGAAAGAAGAAAAGTTTTATGAGTTGCTCTTTTTTTTTAAAATGTTACTTAACCAACTTGAATAACTTAATTAGGTGGTTATATATTGGAGTTTCACATTTAATTATAAGGGCATATGATTTATACATGAGACCCAATTGAAGTTTCTCTCAAATTTTCAGACTTAGTAGAGGAAGAATTGGGATAGTAATTACAAATCTAAGTACAATGAAAGCCTTTTAGGTAGTTGATGTTAGTAAAAAGTATATTTTATTTTTAAACCCTTTCTATTATTTTTGGAATTAGTGTCCTCTCTTTAATATTTCTTGATACCTTGTTTGAATACTTCATATTACCTTAATTAAAATTCATAAGATTTATTAGTGATAGAAATTGAGCTTTTAGATGAGTCATTTTTTTAAAAGTATATTGAAGATGGGTTGGTCAATACCTAATAAATATTGCTTCATTCAGTCCTACAGGTAAAATTCCTATAAATAAGATTGTTTGAGCATAAATATATCTCTTCAACCAAATACATGTGATAGAATTATAATATGAAACTTTTCTTGACTTCAGTAAGATCCTTAAAAAAAAACAGATGAATTTTTTATGACTTAAGAGAGTTGTATTGATAAAAGCTGTTTATAAGTTAATTTGCTTGGCATGATCAACTCAATGTGTATATCCAAACGCACATTTTAATTTATAGAGTGTTGATTTATGCTCTAAAATTAATCAATTTGATTATAATTTAGTGATAATTATTTAAAGATATTTTTTATCTTGTATATATTTAAATCTCTACGATAAAACTTATAAGATAATTATATATTGTAAATAGAATTATAATAAGATTAAATTATATAATGCTGCAGTTAGGATCACATGATTTCCTGACATATTGATCAATAATAGCAATAAATACTTAGCCCTAGTTTAGTTATTATTACGTCTAATTAAAAAATCTAATGAAATAGAATAAGACGAGACGTAATAATCCACATTTATTCATTAATATTTTGAAAAAGTAAAACTTACTAGGTGGAATATAACAAATTTAACAATCTCAACAAAATCAAATAAAACAATTTTTTTTAAAATTTTTCTCTCAAGTAGGAAAAGGAATTTTACTGTAATTAATTTTTTTTAATAAAAAAAATCGGAATCTGAGGCCTTAAATTAAGGACTGAGCGTGGGGCATAAAGTACTGTTTTGGTCCCGTAGGGCGGGGACCATCTCAGAACCAAAGCCCGACATTGTTTTTATTGGTTGAAGCTGACCCGTCATTTTCTCGCGTTTATTACTTTCCCTTCAATATCACAAAGTTTGTGTTTTTATGATTTCGTGTCTGAATAAGTAAAGCTCACATCTTTAATTTGTGTGTCTACATGGGACAGCTGTTCCATTAACATTCCCTCCTCACAACTTATATATATATATAATATAAAGTAGCCTATCTAACTTTATAAATTTATAGTGTTTTTACTCATGTACCTTGGTAATATGATGACCATACTCACAAGTGAATTATAATCAAAATCCAACAAACACTACGGGTTGTGTGAAGCGTGAACGTTTGACCAGAAAACGATGCAGAGCATAGGACCAAACAATTGTACAAACATGAAAAGGAGAAGTCGTTTTCGATCTGCTTTCCATTACACTAGCTAATTATGAACCGATTTTCCAAGTTAACAACACAAGGAATCTAAGTTAAGGTGTGATGGAGAACAGATCATCAAATCTTTTATTTATGAAATAAGTACGCAGATAATCTGAATCCGGTGTGTTGATGAGGATGTATTACATGTAGTTGGGATGTCATATCAACAACCGTGGTCATCATTGATTTGTGGGAGACATCTAATAGCTAGGCAATTCAGAGCTGTGTTTGTTGGTCGAACTTCTCGAAGAGCAGATGGTTTAATGGAGCATCCATTTAGAGAATATGCTTTGGGACCTGTAACTTGTAGGTGGATGAAATGAAACAGTTAAGTTGGGTTTAGACATTCCTCGTGACCGCTGCTTAAAGTGTAATGACGATATCTTTAAATTTCTGTCACATAATAAATGTATAAACGCCGCAAACTTTCCATAAGTGGATCTTCACTTTTCCAGGTTTGGTAACTATGGAGCTTTTCCTCTCCGCCAGTACAAAAGGAGGAGGAGCTAGTTAGCAATTACTCACCAAAGTGTTTGTAGGCATACATATGCCCACTGAAGAGTCAAAGTCAATCGGCCATTTCATTTCTTTTTCATCAAACAATGGCGCTTTCAGCTCAATTATTTACGCCCAGCTGTGTAGGCCAACAATCTACTGTACTACTCTTTCACTGAATTGGAAACTCAAAAGATGGCTCTACCAGTCAGACTGTCTACTTCTTCATTACATATTTGTAGTTTTATTATATATTTTTTTTTAATGTGTTGGTCACAAATTATCTTATTAGTTCAAAGTCTCAGTGTTTATCATTACTTTGTTACAAATGAAAAATCAGTAGAAGAAATCGAGAATGAAGAAAAAAATTTGAAAAATATTCATCTCCAGCTTTAGAAAACTAATGATGGGCTTCTCACTTCATGTCTGTTAGAAATTGTTATGAGTGAGCATGCTTTATGTTTAGTACGAGTGAAGTAAAATCAAACTTTGTTGTAAGGACTACTCTTGAGCAACATCTACTCTCCCTATGACAGTAAATAAAATGGGAGAGCAAAAGGTTCTTGTTCAATTAATGAACATCTTAAATAGTTCAGAAAAATTTATGATAACCTTGATACAATTCAAAGACTTGCTTATGATATAAGTTATGTCACAAAAATACTTAGCCAACCACCTCTGTCATCTTTCCAACAATTTCTTGTTGCTTTCCAGGGGCACTTGCAATCAAATTGGGAAGAGTAGAAGAAATATATAAATATCAAAATCAAACTAATAATAGGAGAAAACAATCATGAGCTACCATGATAACAAAACAACAATATCAATTGGTCACTATGTTAATTTTATATTAAAATTAGTGATCTTGCACTTGCATGTCGGAATGAGTTTGATTACTCATATCAATCGAAAGATCTATTTTGAAGGGTTTTGAGGGGGTCTGGGAAGAAATTGTATCAAATCCAAGTAAGCTTATATATAATCATAATATCATATTTCAACCCAAAACTTGTCACTTTTCGACGAGGGATTACTCCACTTTTGAATTTCCAACATCTCCCCCTCACCAGTGGATCCATCCATATCGAACTAGCTCCCTTATATACCTATAGCTCATGGGAAGCCATTTGATTCACTCCATAAATCACCCATTTATCTTGACCCAAATCTATGAATCTTTATTCAACAAAATTTGTGAACCTAACTCTAATACCAATAAAGGGTTTTGAGGGGACTTGGGGAGAAATTAGACTAGATCTAAGTAAGTCCTTATATAATTGGGACATTTTATCTTAACCCAAAACCTTGAAGCAATAATTTATGAATCATATCTTTGTATATAACTCACTTCATCTTTATGTCTCTTTCTGATATGCGATCATTCCACTTGTAAATTTCCAACATTCCTTAAATGCTTGTTATTCTTTGATTCATTGCTTTATGTCAACATAGATGCTACCATCCGTATTATACTTTATTGAAAACTATAACATAATTGATATAAGTTGCCTATGGGATGCTTATATTTCTATCAAAGAGGGAATAAACTAAACAACGTTCTTCTAGTAAAAAAAACATCAAAAATCTACTTTTCTTTGTTCGCAGATTTATAAATATTAACTTGTGTTTTCAAGTTTTAACTCTTTTGAATTTGTTATTCAAGATCAAGTGAAGAGGATAATAGTGAGAGGGATAAGAAGTAAAAACTATATGCTTGTGACAGTGTTCTTCAAGAAGCTTTTAATGTAATAAGGAAACAACACTTGATCTTCTATTTGGCATCAAAGAACTAGAAATCATAGTAACAAACTAGAAGAAAAAGGAAAATTGTTACCATGTTTCAAATTAGAATAAAATTAATGTTTGTATTAGTTGCTAAGAAGAAAAAAGTTGTAGGCTTTCATTTAAAAGAAATAATAAAGCTTTAAAATTCGTCTTTGGGAAAGTACACTGTGATTTTTGAGGATTAGCTCTTATTACTTATAAAAAACTTTCAATATCATATAGTATTCATTGATGTCTAGAAGATTCTCACCATTATATCTATTGAAAAAAATATTTTTTAAAGAAATAATTAGAATAAAAATTGTCCAAGTCAATTTAATAAAAAGTAAATATTTTTCAATTTGATGGAGGTGGCGACTTTGCTTCTAATGAATTTTTTAATCATATTCACCTTTACATCATTAATCTTCATGTATCTCAGACATACATTAATATAATAGAGTGATAGAAATACATTAATATAATAGAGTGATAGAAATAAAACATCACCATGTAAGAGAAACTGCTCTTACCATGTTACTTCTTTTTCTAAATTTTTTTTAATACATTAAGCCTTAAAGATGGTTCAAAATGTTTCCAAACTCTACAACTTATGATACTCCATAATAGTGACTACAAAGACATACAAAAGTAAAAATAAAAGTTTTAATCAAGTATTAGACATTTACACATTCCAGTAAGTGAGGAGATATTTTTGATGTTGAAGTTTTTGCTTTTATAGAGTGATCTACAACCAAATATGGTGTATCAATTGCTGACAAAACTGCACTGTACGAGTACTGTTGTCTTCAAATATTTTGAGATTTCTCTTATCCTATTTAACTATGACTATTGATGATAAAACTATCCAGAAGCATTTCCTTATTGTGTAGTTTTTGTAGTCCAGTTGATAGATTTGATCATTATCCAAATTGTCTAGATTAGCGGCCAACGTACGTCTGCCAAGTAGTTCCCTCCATATGTCTCCAATGTATACGCATTTGAAGGACATATATTCGATTGTTTCCTCAAAATTTTTGCATAAGCAACACCAATTGGTAAGATATGTATATCTGCCAATTCTATCAATAGTTATTGATCGACCTTTCATAGCAATCCATAAAGTAAAAGTTGTGCCAAGTAGAAGGTGATTGGACCAAATAGCTTTGGTCCAAGAAAGCTCAGGAAGAAGTTTAAGGGGGCGTTTGGTTTGAGGGTTTGGGAACGAATAGATAGAATAATTATAAAAAACAATGTTTACTTTGGGGTTTTCAATTCCAGGGAAAATTTGGAAATCTACTAAACCCACCAAAGGGGGTAGATATCAAGTTTTCATTTCAATCTAAGCCCCTGTTTGGTTAAGCTTTTGGAGAGTTCAAGAGCACTTTTGTCTACTGCAAAAGCTATTTTAAAGAAAAAGTACCTGTTTGGTTGTAAATTTTAAAAGCGCTTTTGAAGTAAAAACAGTTTTTTTAAAAGCTCAAATACAGCTTTTTCAAAAGCTAAAATTTGGAACTTTTCAGAAAAGCCCCAAATTTTAGCTTTTTCGGGAAGCTATTTTTCCGTCACTTACGTTTAACCAAAAAACCCACATACACGTTTCTTCTGTTTCTCAATCACCACCAGCTGACTTCTGTTTTTCTCTTTTGTTCATCAATCACTCTCGTCCTCTCCATATACAGGTTATTTTTTGTTTATATTTTTGTTTTGTACTGTGATCAACCACCACCGGCTGACTTCTATTTGTCTTGTTTATATTTTTGTCTTGTACTGTGAAACTTCATCTTTGTTAAATACGCAGACGAAGGTCTGCGTTAAACGAAACAACGTAGACCAGGTCTGCATTGATGTTCAACGCAGACTAAGTCTGCGTTGAACAACAACGCAGACTAAGTCTGCGTTGAACAACAACGCAGACTAAGTCTGCGTTGAATAACAACGCAGACTGGGTCTGCGTTGGTCTGCGTTGAACAACTCAGACCAAGATCTGCATTGTTGAACAAGTCTGCGTTGAACAACGTAGACCAAGTCTACGTTGTTGTAAATTTTATAACCCAGACTTTGGTGGTCTGGGTTGACAGTCTATTACTTTAAAAATTTGTAGTCTTTTTTTTGTATCTTTTGTTATGAGACTGAAAGAAGCTTTTGTTGGTATCTTATGTTATGAGGCTGATAAAAAAAAACAACGCAGACTTGGTCTGCGTTGACCAAGATCTGCATTGTTGAACAAGTTTGCGTTGTTGTAAATTTTATAACCCCCACAACATTTACGTAAATTTTTAAATTTTTAGAGCAATAAGCTTAATATAAGACAATCAATCAAAAGATTCAAAAAC
>JANJEY010000007.1:1525520-1553768 GCA_024703695.1 Erythroxylum cataractarum | reverse complement strand
TGGAGAGATATAAAAATGTCTTAGGAGTCCACTGCTTCAAAAATCAGGTCGATCGAAGGTCGGATGAAAAAGTTATGGCTAAAGAAGGAAGAGAGGTCGGTAGGACAAAAATTGACCCCGCGGGTTGATCGACAAGTGCGCAGAGGCACGCAGGCGCCTGCTTGCCCGATCGGACGAGCGTGCACTTGATCTTGCACTTGCCCGAGCAGCCAAGCGGCCGAGCGGTCGCTACACGATCCTAACCTCCTAACTTCTAACCTTCATATCTTTTGGCTCCGAACTTCAAATTTTACAAACTTGGTACCGTTGGAAAGATATAAGACCGATCTACCATTTTCAAGGAGGACTCAAAAGCAAGTTCGGTCTCTAAAGGGGTCAAAAGTTTACTCCAAGATGACCGACCGACAAGCTCTTCATAAAAAATACCAAAACTTGAAAACATCATAACTTTTGACTCAGAACTCCAAATTTCACAAACTTGGTGTCAATGGAAAGATAAAAGAAAGCTCTATAATTTCTTTAAAGGACTTAAAAATCAATTTGGTCTCTAAAAGGGTCAAAAATTCACTCAAAATTTTTGTCCACCAATACTCTTCCCAGACAGTAGCAGCAACTTGTAAAAATCATAATTTCCTACTTCACAGCCCAAAATTTCCATCCTTTACACCAATGGAAAGATCAAAACATAATCTAAAGCTTTCATGAAGAACTTAAGAGCATTTTTAAAGACAAAGTAAAATAACCTTAACTTCAGAAAATCATAACTTTTAATTCCGATATCGAAAAATATCATACTTTATGGCGACAGAAAGCTTGCAACATAAGCTACAAGTTTCATGAAGATCGCTTTCTCAAATTCAGCCTAAATCAAAAAGTCAATTCTCTATCCCCAAAAAGTCAACTTTCTTAATTCTTCAAATTCTCATACTTTCACTATTTATTTCATGCTTTTCAACTCCATTTTAATCAACCCATTCACTTTAACTTTCATAACTCATACAACTCTACTCAAATTTTAAAGTCATCAAAACCAATCACTTCATTTCTCATCAATTTCCTTTAAGCATAATAACATCTATAACACAATACTTATACAAACACACTCATTTAATTTCATGTAATAATTTCTAATTTTCACTAAAAGACCGGGGTCCAACAATTCCTACCTATCTCATATAGGATTTTCACAGACCCCCGTGTATCAGTGGGATTCATATTGGGTATTGTTGTTATTGTAGAGTACGTGTCATAAACATAAGAAAAGAGAGATAAAATAGATTATGTTTCATATATTTTGACAATTAGATCAATCATGTACGTGATGCTATGTACTAGACTAGATGTCTCTTATTCTTTGAGCATAATGAGCATTTTTTAAACCAATCCTAGCGATGGTCACTACATGACTATGAAAACATCTCAAAGTAATAAAGAAAGGTTAAAGATGATTTCTTTATCTATGGAGGAATTGAATTAAGAGTTTAGGGGTATTCAGATGCTAGTTTTCTATTAGATCCTAATGATAATAGATTACAGTCAAAGTACATCTTCACTCTAAATGATGGTGCAATCATTTGGAAGAGTTCCAAACAAATCACCATTATAGATTCTATGATTGAGCTAGAGTACATTTCAGTGTTAAAAGTGGCAAAGGAAGCAGTTTGGATCAAAAAATTCATCACAAAACTTAGAGTGGGTCCTAGCATTATTGAGCCTATAGTATTACCGTGACAACAATGGTTCCATTGCATAGGAAAAAGAACCAAGGTCTCATCAACAATCTAAACATGTACTCATAAAGTTTCACTTGATCAAGGAAATAGTGGGGAGGAAAGGCATGACATTAAAGCGAGTTTCTACTGAAAAGAATCTTACAGATCCTCTTAGTAAAATAGTGTCTCAAAATAGACACAATCGTTATGTGGATGGATATGGTCTAAGATACATAGGCGATTGACTTAAGTCTAAGTGAGAGATTGTTATTTTATACCCTTGCAACCAATCAGTTAGTTGCACTTTCATGTATAACATTATTATTTTAATTAGGAATTTTTTAGCTTTATATATTATGTTAATTACAATGGTTTTTTTAATATTAAAGGTAAAATCCCTTGAATAATTACTTTCTAATTGAAATTGTAATGAGATCACAATTGTAAGATTCAATTTGCATTCATTTATTATTCTCAAAGTGTTCCTAATTGTAGTTTTGTCAAGATGAAATATTGATGAAATAGAAAAGCTAGCACATGTTATGATTCCTTCTTATAAAGAAAGTAATTGATTTTAAAAATTAAAGTATGAATATACTTAAATAAACATATGGGTGCTTATTAGATAATAAATTCACTAAACTGACATTATTATGAGGATCCTAAATGGAATATTATTTATGTGTTTATGGATTTTCTCATTATGATGGTTATACAATTAATCCTTAGACTTAAGATTAATAAGATATTTTAAGTGGTATTAAAAAAAATGTTTCACTGTTCTTAATTTGCAGTGATTTAAAAATTCTCTGGTCATAGTGAATTAACATTTGAAAATGCGTTTTTAAATATCAATTATAAATCGGTTACTAGTTAATAAGAACGAATAGAATTGGATTCAAAAGTGTAGAAATTATATCCATACTTTGTCCAATTGAAATATTAGACAACGAAAGGATTAAATTTACATCATAACCTTGCAAAGACAGGTTAAGACAAACTATTTTGACATTCCTAATATTTGGGTGATTATAACATGTTGGTATACGTTAATCTTGATATATGATTATAAATTATTTGATTGAAGAATTAAAGATAAATTAAAATGAGTTTTAATTATATATTCTAATTAGAAGTTATAATTATACTTGATAATTATTGCTAACATATTAGGAACCTAATGTGTCATACATAAAGGAAAATTTAAAAAATATAAATAAATTTCAATTAAGTTGGACTTATTATGAAATTTAAGAGATTTTAGGAATAAAATATGAGATATTTGATTATAATTTAATTTAATTTTAATAAAAGTAAAACCCTAGTGCCTTTTCTATTTGTAGGAATAAGGGTAAGAGAGTTAGCACTTATGATAATTTTCTCTCAAAAAGTTGAGTTTCTTTTTAACTGTTTTGTAGATACCGTTAGAAGTTGAATGCGTGAATATCTCGTGGTTGACACATCAAAAAGGTTTCAAAAATATTTCAGCAAGAAATTCAAATTAGGTATGATTTCATAATTTATGGTTTACTTTTTTCAAACTATTCAATTATATCCTACATACTATTGGAAAAAAAAAAGATTGAGAATATCTAAATTGGTGTCAAATAGACTAAATTACAAATTACGATAATCTCAAATGCATACGCCAAACAAAGAAAAAAACGAGTTGAACTTGCATGTTGTTTAATTTTGTATCTTTTCGTAGTGGTAAGCAATAGTTAGAGAGACTGATTTTGGATTTAAACAATAAAATGACTTCAAAACAGAAAAACATGGCCCCTAGTTGGTTTTGTGACAGACGGTGGGGTTTGTTTATTATGTTAGTGTCCCATGAAATGATTCCAGTGACGAGAGCTTTGTTCTAATTTAGGTAGGTGATTTAGTCACGTCAACTACTAATAAAGCCCCAATGAAATGACAAGAACAGCTATGAACGGACTCGGGTAACCATGCATAATAATAATAGAATGGTGGACCTAATTATAAACCTCCTAGCTGAAGATGTAAATAAAATCAAAATGATCAGGTCCAAACCGATTTACACTTTAATGATGGTATTTAATTTATAGCCAAGTAGAGACATGCATACAGCATAGGTTCCGTGTCATTTAATTTTTTTCAAGTAATTATTAAATTTATTAATTAATATTGTAAGATGACAAGGAATAAAAATAATAATATGCTTTATTATTATTTCAAAACCATTGTATAGAAATTATTAATTTATAGAAATAACTTATTGTACATAATAAAATGAGAAATTAACTGTTGAAAAAATTACATAGTAAATAAAAATTATTTTGATAATTTATTTACTATTTAGTATCAAATTTAATAAATAAGTAGTTCATAATTAATAAATATGTGAGAAATTATTTAGAAATATTCATTATAACTAATAAATAAAATTTACTATTAACTCTATAATTTAAAACATAGTAGATAAAATTGAAATTAATAACTTATAAATTACGAAACAATTAATTATCAATAAAATGTGAATTATGTAATATATTTTATATAATTATTACATTTTATTAGTGAATAACATGTATGATAAGTTATTATTTAACAAAATATTATTATTATAAATAAGTCATCAATAATTACATTGAATTATACTTAGCTGAACTAATATGCTTATTATAGTTAATTAAAAAAAATATATATATTGATATTAGTAACCAAAAAGGCTTTTAATTTATTAACAGTCAAAAAGGTCAAATTATCAAATAGAAAACTAAAAACTATGACAAAAATTCAGAAGTATTATTAAACAACTTGCAAACTCTTTGATGTCCAAAATAGTTGTCTTTACCAAGATGGCATATAATAAGATAAACATGCAATATAAAATATGCTATAATCCGAAATGGAAATGATCTTTAATGGTGGAATGTACATTCCATTTTTCAATGAAGAATGATTTAATAAATGCAATGAGCACTATAAACGTCAGGTGCTTTTCTTCCTTCCCACCTTTTGTTTATATTCAAATTCCAATCTACAAGTTCCCAAATATGAAGAGGCTTGACGTTTTAAAAACAAGAGAAAGTTGTAGACAAATAGCTTATGAAATGTTGATATAGTTTTTAGATTGAGTTTATGTTATGGTTACTGTGCTATTTTTTATATTATTAAGTGCAATGTTTTTATATTAGAAGTCAACCTCAGCATTATACATATTAATATTAATATGTATTTAATCTTTGTTGAATTAGTTACACATGGGCATGTTTGATTTTATTTAATCTTTGTCACATGAGCATATTCTTAACCAAGTTTAGGAGATTTCTTTTAAATAATATAATTTTATTAAGCCATGGAAGGCTAATCAACAAATTTATAGTACATATGCTCCTGTACGAGATTTACAAAATAAAAAAACAGCTTGCTAACTGTTCGAGCATCATTCTTAAAGCACAAAAATAATTAACTAAATTTTCAACTATTAATACAATCAATGTCTTGAGATAGCCTTCATTGAAGGTGTTAATTTAGAGTTTGATGGCATTGATTAGCTCTATGTTGAATACCTCAAAGCTTCTTTCTTTGCAGCAAAATATATGTCTATTTGTTTCATCTCATATGTGCAATACCATATAAGATAAAGCAATGTAATAACACCATATATATTCTCTTTTGATGTGTTGTAAATTCAAATTCTAGGTAACAATTTGTCGCCATTCTACTGGAGGGTTGTTGATGTTGCACTTATGAAGAATTGTTCTCTATGTACTATAAGTGTACTTGTATTTGAAACAAAGTGAGGAATACTCTCACTTTGAAATTTTCACAGATAACACCTATTAGCTAGATAGGTAAATCTATTTAACCCGTCAATTATGGGAAGCTTCTTTAAAACAACTCTCCATAAAGTTATGACAACTCTAGGTGGATTATGTTTGCACTAACCATTTTATGCCAAGTGACTTGCACAAAATTCTATTGGAATAGTTTTGTGCATGTTGTATTATTGAAATTACCCTTAGGGTTAAGACACCACTAATTCCTATCATTCATGTTGTCATCTAGGACCGACCTCTCCATCTCTTTCTGATATTGCTATTACTTAGTATCATTATCTCATTCCTTAAATCTATGGCCTTGGTAAGATTCTGATTGATTAGAATGTTATTTTTTAGATCTTAAAGTTCAGCTCTGCTATTAAGAGGACAACCTCACATCTAACTATCATGCCAAAATATTATCCTTTCTCCATTTCCAATTTTCTTTCTAATGTGAGGTTTATTATTCTTCTTAATTTGAGAACCTCCTTCAGAGGTATAGAGGAATTCCTGGAAGATAAATCAATTTTCCATATACTTTTGTTGTTAATGTGATATTCACAAACCTATTTACATCACAGTGATTTTTCAACATCTATACGTCTCCAATCTTTTAACGAGCATGCATGAATTCAAAGTTTTCAATGGAATATGTTTAAACCACCATACTTCATAGATCTGCATACTTTGAAACATTTAAAGTCAACCTTGTAGTCCCATTCCGTTGTGCCAAACCAAAGAAATTTCCAAAGTAACTTATCAATTGTTTTAATCATAACTATTGGAATGACAAGATGAGTAGCCTAATGAATATTGATAAAAGATAAGACAATTGTGATTACTTGGGCTCTGCCAGCTAGAGAGAGAGTTTTCATACTCCATCCTATGATTCTATCTTGTGTTTTGCACATTATGGGGTCTAAAACTCCCATAGCTCAATCTGGAAGATATTATAATAAGCATTCCAAGATATGTGAATGGTAAAGACATTTCTTTGAAACAAGTAATGTGTTCAACGGTGATCCTTTGACTCTCAACACCTTTTGAAAAACAAAAGAAGCATTTATTAGTGATAACTTGAAGACCAAACAGTCTAGAGAATATCTTGATGGTCTTCATAATAGTAGCAAGGGAAGATTTATCCACTCTAGTGAGTATGACTAGATCATCAGGTTGGTGATATTGATTTCTTACAATTGGAGTGGTATTTGAAATGTTTGGTTCTCTTTATAATCCTTTTCCAAAGTATATTAAAAATTTCTATTACAATAACAAATAGGTAATGTGAAAAAGGATCACCTTTTTTTAATGCATTTTGTGCTAATAGAAGGGGCAAAAGGTTCTCCATTGATGAGGATGTTGAATGATGTAGTGTTGAAATAGGTGGTTATCCAATCAATAAAATATTCTAGGAACTTTAGTGCTTTTATAATGTTGGTAAGAAAATTTCAATCAACATTGACATATGACCTTTTCAAATCAATTTTCAATATGAAAATTTTCCCATCATTCTGCTTGGAATATCTCTTCACAAATTCTTGCATAAGTAAAATATTGTCTTCTATTTCTCTACTAAGTAGATAAGCACCATGAGCACTATCCACGTGATTAATTAGGACTTGCTTCAACCTTTCTGCTAGAATTTTAGAAATAATCTTATAAAGTTAATTGCAATATGCTATAGGTCTGAAGTCACCAAATTGTTTTTGATCACCACATTTGGAAATTAATATTATGAAAATGCTACTGATTTCCTTAAGTAACTAGAATTCTAGGATAAAATCTTGTACCACGTTCTTTAGGAAAGGCTAGGTTTGAGTTAAGAAGAGCATATTGAACCCATTAGCTCCATGAGCTTTGTGAGGATTCATCAATCTGGCAACTTGATCCGTATCTTGTCTAGTAACCTATTTAGAGAGTAATGTAGCTTCTTGTGAAGTTATACAACCATATAAAATGTTTTTCAGCATATCAACTAAGGAGTTTGCATAGGTGAGGGAATATATATAGTTAGAGAAATAATTAAAATCCTTATATTTTAGCTTCTCTTAAGTTATTATGCTTTGGTTGCTGACTAATATGTAGGAAATTCTATTTATGGCCTTCCTGACAATTACAAATTTGTGAAAAAATGTGGCACCTCTATCTCCACCTTTTAACCATTCAACTATTAATCTCTATATCACAAAGAGAAGTCTACATTTGTTTTGCTTAAATTATTCAACAATGTGGTTTTTTTATTAATTTATCCTGAATCAATGCTAAAGCCATTTTTTACAGTTGTAACAAGATGATGAGTGTTTCCAACATTTTATCTATGAAGTAGCTTGAGGCATTATTTAGCCATAAGCATTCTCTTCAAACATTTATATTTTTTCCCATACACCTTTATTGTGCTCCCTCTCCAAATTGAATGCTCAAAACCTAGTACATCAATCAAAAAATTGTTAAACTTGAAATGATATTTAAGTCTTGTAGAATTTGTGGTAGTAACTATAGGAGAGTGGTCTGAAAGGGGTGGATTAGTGAATACTTGGCTAGTATATAGGTAACTCTTTGAAACTACTATGTGAAAAGGAATAAAGAATTATTTTAGTTTTATCAATAACGTATTAAAAGAATGAATTAAAAGATTTATGAATAAACTATTGTTAATGTTATGAGGTGTTTTTTTATAAATACATTTTACTGAATAACAAATTATTAGAAAATAGAGGAGTCTTTATTTATTTTAATATATGCAATAAAAATAAACTTAGTAAAAAAGATGAGTATAAGTTTGTGTGTCCCATGTTTGTATGAATAGATGCATTTAACAAAAGGTGTGATTCTTCCTCTAAGATTTTTTTAAAAGATTTAACTTGTCCTTGTCATTATTTGTTATGCATATTGTTTCCTTAACATTATTAGATGGATCGCAGGAACCCATAATGTTTTAAAGTATAAAACATTAGTACTTTAACATTGACCCCATTAATTTTTTGACAAATATATGTTAAGTATTCATTTTATTTTCTTGCATGGCATGTTTACATATTGATATAGTGTCTAAGTTGGCATTTAAGTTATTTTTAAATATTTTAAATAAATTAATTATATTTTATAATTGGTTCATCATAATTAGGTTTTATTTTATTCGATTCGTAACCAACTAGTGTCGAAGCAAGCTCTAAAATCTTAAAAATCCTAAGGTAGGGATCAAACCTTAATTGCCTTAACCTAAATTCCTAATTTCTTTAATCCATTAGAGGTCAATTCTTTACAAAATTTGTTATAAGTACTTTTAGTTTCAATTCTTTACAAAATTTGTTATATGCCTTGTAAAAAGGCAGTTAATAGAAAAGTAACATTAGGTTATTTGGAGATAGGCATTTCATATAAGGAAACATTATTCACTGTAATGATCCCAACCTAAAAATATCTTAAAATGTAGACTTAGACTACATTATCCTTAGAGAAGTTTGTGAAACATGAAATTTATTAGGCAATAAGAATATAGTAAGTGCTTGGTATTTAATTTTTTGGTATGATCTAAGTTGATAGTTTGGGGAAATTGGAGTCTAACAAAATTGCACCAAATTTGAGTAACTTGTTAAAGATACGTAAGATTACAGATGTGTTCTTAAAGCATGTGGATGATCTATCAGAGGTACTACTAATGTTAAATTGGCATGAACAAATGGATATTGTCATTTTAAATGGCCATATTGATGGCATAGATTTTATGAATGAGGTGGAGTATGCATATGTAAATGTAGATACAAATGTAAATGCAAATGCATATGGAATAGAGGTAAGGGCTAGATGCCAATGTTGATACAAGTGGAGAGACAAATGCAAAAACTAATACAAATGCATATGTAGATGTAAGTGTCTACATATCTAGGGATGGAGATGTAGGGGAAACTAGTGAAGAGGAAGATGAAGATGAGAAGCAAATGCATATGACATAGAGGCAAGGGTAGATGACAATGCAAATACAGAAAGCAATACGAATGTATATGGAGATGGGGGGAAACTAGTGATGAGGAAGATGGAGATAGATATGGAAATGATGAGCATCATAATGATATTAATGATAAGTAACATAAGGAAGATTCATGTATAGATTATATGTAATATGAGCAAAAATAAATCATGAGGAAGTTATAAATCCAGAGTTTATATTAATGTTAAAGCTTATCATGAAATGTATATAGATTCATCAAAACTTGTAAGTTTCTTAGCCAGTAAGGAGTATCCTAGTGCAGAAGAGCCAGATGTTGCTTTGAGAAGGCTTAGTAAAATGAAAAGACATATTCCTTATATAGAAGAATCAAATTGGGTTTAAGGAGTAGTATTTGCAATGCCAAACATTTTAAAGATGTAATAGTTGACTAGGCAACTACAATAGGCTTTGATTTAAGATTGAAAAATAAAGAGTAAAAAATGATTAGGTATAATTGCTCTCTTAGATGTCTATTTGATTTATATGCATCATTTGATATAAATGATAGGTTCTTGAAAATTAAAATATACAATTCGTAGGATAGGTGCAACCCAATAAATCAGCCCTATCTAGTAACTTCAACATACATCTGAGGTTTAAAGGAAAAAAATCCTTGACAAACTAAGCATCAAAGTTAGAAAGATGGTTAAAGAAATTCAATTTGTCTATTGATTCAAGCATGTGTAAATTTTCTAGAAGGAAAGTATTGAAAGAAAAGGTAAGTATGTAAAGTTGAATACTCATATCACTGAGATAAAAGACATAAATTTAGGATCCATTATTGAGATACAACTTAAAAAGATTAAATAGGGAAATAAACTGGTGTTTAAAAGAATGTATGTATTTTTTTAATGCAATGAAAAGGGGTGGAATAAGTTAGGCCCAATCATTGTTATAGATGGATGCTTCATGAAAACTAAGTATCACGTTGGTAGTAGCACAAAACATTAGAAATGAAGAGAAATGACCCCAGGTGAGGAATTTTCTTTTTCTTTTAACTACGTTATATTTAGCAACTAAATCCTTAGTTAGGGTTAGGGATGTATTATGTTAGTCTTTCAACTATATACACATTATTAGTTATTTCTTAGATTAAATTTATTCTCTTTGAGTTTGATTATTGAATTTATGCTTAGCAATCATTATCAATCTTAGGAGATTAAATAAAATACTGAAAGGAGAAATGTATTCCATGTATTCAAAGAATAAATACTGTTGTTTTAGTGATAAAGATATCCTAGACTATTATGATAACTAACATATTAACTATTTTAAATAAAGTTTATTAGCTTAATTATTAATCTATAGGTGGTAATTGTTTAACTGTATATACCAATATAACAGTGAGAAAGGACATAGATATCTTAGCTAAATTATTACTTCAACCTTGATAGCTAATTTTACTTGATAGTTGAAGTTCCTCATAATTGAACCCTAAAGCCTTAGCATTTTATTTATATTGATTTCTTTATATATTTATTGACCAACTAATTTTTTGTATCCCAACCTATTTATTAACCAACTATGGCTAGCTCAACCTAATTTTTTGTATGCAAAACTCAACACAAAGTTGAGCAGTCCAGGATCCGATCTAACCAAGGTGAAAATAAGGTCAATTTGACATTACTGAATAAAACAAAGTTGTTTTGTCTAAATTGGTTCAATTTGTTTGATTGGGCTAAGCTGAACTAACTCTCATAAGCTTGAGATTAAGGCATCTCAAACTTAACCTGTTGGCTTTAGGCCTACTTAATCCATTCTTTTCATCCTTGGATCCAACTACTCTTTAGGAGGTTATAGATAGTCATGAGAAGGATAAATGGGTAGGTGCTTTGGTGGATAATGTGAGGTTTAATAACGACTAGGGAGTTGATCGCATCTAGATATAGATCATTAGGAATGGAAATTGACCGAGCCGAGCTTGGGTCACCTATGATCTGAGTCTAGCTTGAATTTTTTTAAAGCCCATGTTCAGTCAAAATCCTAATCGATTCTAGTCAACTTGGACTAATTTTAGGCCTGATCAGGCTTTAATTAGAATAAAGCCCAATCAAACCGAGTCAAGTCTAATTAGGTTGAGTTAGCTCTAAAAGTCCAACATTTTTAGAAAAATATCAAATGGCCTAAAGTCCATTTAAACCTACTCAAGCCCAAAAGCTTAACTATCTTTAAAAATATATTAAATGTTCTAAAGTTCAATTAGGCAAGTCAAGCCCAAAACTCTAACTATTTGGAAGATGTGTGATTGAGACAAAGACTCAAATGCTTTATTTATAATCACTTTCCTCCAACTTTTCTTTTCACTTTCAATATGGGAATTTGGAACCAAAAGACAAGGAGGAGAAGCCGATTTTATAAATAAAGTATTTGGGTCTTTGTCTTAATTAAAAATATGCCAAAAGATTGAGCTTTTAGGATTAAATTTGACTAGTGAGACTTTGAACTCCTTGTCATAAATGTCCTTTATTATTAAGTAAATGATATAGTTTTGTTTAATGATAAAACATCATTATTTTAGTTTTAGTTAGGGTTCAAGTCCAACGGGTTAGACTATTAAGCCCACACATGAATCTCACCTAAAGTTCAAAAATTTTTATAAATAAAAGCATGAGCCTGACGTAAAACTTAGTCAACTTAGGCTAAGTTTGTTGACGTCGGACCAAGTTAGGTCATGCTAGGTTGGGTTCAAATGATTTTGCTATCTTTATAGATCTTTTTGGAAAAGGTTCGCATTTTAAAAAATTCAACTGATATGTTAACAAGGTCATTATTTATGAATAAGTTTAAGCATAACTTAGTTAATTCATGGGTGCATTAGAGTTGGTGTTTACGTAATACAAGGGAACCATGCCATATTTAGTATATGTAATCTTATAAATGGCAAAATACAAGTGAACTTTACCATCTTTAAGTTTAGCGATGAATTTGTTTTATCTATTGTTTTAAATGTAATTTAAAAGACTTTTAGATTTAATAACCGCAAATGCTTTAAATACAGTTCATCTCGACTACCTTGTCAACTTGCTCTCAACAGATCGCAAGATGTGAACATAATTAAGATCAAATCTGAATATTGGATAACCAAAAGAAGGTATTAAATTTCTCGGACCACAAGAGATATTGGGCCAACCCCAAAATCCTCATAATAAATCCCATGAGCGGGACCAGGACTACGATAGGAGAATGTCCACCCTGCGGGGGCTCACTCCACGTGCCATCCACGTGACATGGGCCTCCCTCCTTCGTCGTTCCTCTTTTCATTAAAACTTAAAACCCATATATTAAAAAAAACAAACAATCGGTGACTTTTCAGGAAAAAACAGGTGAAATTTCCTGGGATGACAGGCCTCTCTCTTTATCTCCTTGTGTCCTATAACATAGGGACACGTGTCTAATTGGGATTTGATGGTCAGAAGAGTGGGGTCCGTACGAGAAGAGAAGTCGCTTTCCCAACCTCCCGTCGCCTTCCAAGTTGTTGGACGAAAGGATACTATGCATTTTTAACAAAATTACAAGTACATTTGATGGAGTCTTTAGAAAATTAAAAAAATATATAAAGAAAACGAAAACGTGAACTGAGTTTTAAGATTTTATCCAATGGAATCGAAGATTAGAGAGTACATGGACGGTCGGATATCTATCAGACCGAAGCAGAACAACGCCCCACTCGTGTCGAAACCAAGTTGTCCAAAAGCAAGCCCCTCGGGGACGTTCCAGTCGCAGAGGTCAATCCATTTCGCCAAGTTGAGCTTACATGAAGTGGAAGGGTCTCTGTTGCGGTTGCTAAGGTTTGGCACCTGGGTCCGAGATTCAATTATTAGCAACTTAATTGTACAAAGGCAAGCGGCTCTCAAGCTGCCTGTAATTTGTCGGGTTTGGCGAATTGTCTGAAACAGGACAGTTGAAGGAGCCTTTCAATAGGCCCCAAGTTTTAACGGTGGACTGTGAATTATAATTCCGGCATCTGAAGATAACCGGCTAGAATACACATCAAGACGGTAGTCCTTAGGACCCCGGCCATTTGTCCAGCCCTAAGAGTAAGAAGATAGATGTAAGAAACAAACCAATCTTGACATCTATCTAATCAGAAACTACAAGTTACTGATGGATGGCTAACAAGGCCAATGTATTCAATTTAGTTTTCAATAATACTAAGTAGTCTCTAGCACATGAAATAGTCTCTTTATTAATTAATAGTAAGATTTTGTACTTTTGAATTTCCTCAGACCTCGTGTCTCAACAAGAATTCTACTAAGATGTTATTGTGATTGTTGTAGTCTCCAACACGTGCTCAGGAGGCAATGACAAAGGGACCTGTTCATCTTTGAATCCATTGAAATTATGGAATAGAATCTTAGAATATCTTTTACAGTTCTAAAGAATACTCAGGCAAGGTCCATCTAAATTTTGCAACATTTGTAGTATTTGCACTTGCTTTACTATAAAAGGTAGCTTCCCTTATCTATAATAATTTTTTAAAAAAACTCCCATTAGATATAAAAATTTGAAGGATAATGGTTACAATGAGTTTGTTTGTAATATTCTATTTACGAAAGCTATAAAAGGAAAATAAAAATTATAGATCACCTTTTCTTAATAAAAAATAGAAAAATTCAACATGAATGTCCTTCCTCAATATAAAATTTTCGATTAGTACTTCGCATTAGCCACATTTTCTTAAATGCTATGGCTTACTTTTGTTTTTGTTTCAGTTTGCGCTATGTTCTGCACACTTGAGAATGGGAGAAAAAAGGTAGCTACTGTACCAAAATGTATGTAATAGACATTTACACTTATCTTCTCTATTAAATAAGGGCTACTTGAGAGCAAGAAGATGGTGGAACATAATTAGAGTTAATAATTTTTGAACAAACTATACCATAGTATAATAAGTTCAATATTGCTCATGAGCTTAGCAATCAACTTACTTTTAAGCAATTCCTTGGAGGAAATTTGTGCTCTAATATGGTGCTTAAGTAGCTAGAGAGAGAGAAACTAAGAAACTCATCTTCATAAGCCTACCAATCATGAAAAAAACTTGGATGGCCACTTACATTACAATGGAAATATGCTTGTTCCCTTATTAAAAGAATAGTCGATGGAAGGACCATATCAGTCTTTCTAAAGTTAACTAATCCAAAAAAAGCCATATATCTGTCAAGTCTTAGTAATGAGTAGTTAGAGAATTATTTTATCATTTCTTTTAGCATTACATACTACTTAAGATGACTATCAAACTTAAAGGACGAATTGCAACATTTTCACAGCAGAAGAAAGAAGCTATATTCTTACAAATATATAGAAAATAGTGTCATCAAAGAAATCTTACCAATAATTGGGAAGAGGATGGAGCCATGAAAGAGCCACGTGAGAGAGGCAAACACAAGGAGAGTCGAAAGGAAGTAGGGCCAAGACACTTGGGAAAAGGTAACATAATTGCAGTAAAGAGGACTGATTATCTAAAGAACACAGAGGGAGAGGTGGGGAGTCAGATTATAAGTAACATAAACAAGGTCATTGAGTCCTTAATGTTCCAAACAATTTTGTTTCTTTATATGAATACGTAAAAAAATGCTCTAATTATGTTTACAACGTAATATAAAAGTTGTTTGACTGAGTAGTCTAATAGTGAGTTTTTTTAGAATTGGAGCACTTTCACCAAAATAATCTCCACCACTAATTTGTATTTTAAATTAATAGCATGAAAAATAAAATTATATTATTATAAGAAAGGATGAACTAAAAGTACGAAACTTACCAGATTGCATTTTTTTCATAATAAGTTCTTTCTTTGCATATGATCTAGCAAAATTTCCTAAACTTTCACAATACAATTTTATTTTATTTGTTGCCTTTGATTGCTTGTTAATAGAGAAAATTACTTTGCATTCAATCACATCAAGGAGATCACCTATAATATCATCATTTGTAGATGCATCTTCACTATATGAGCAATAAAGATTGAGAAAATAAGTTACTAAGTAGATTCTTTGAGTAAAATGCTTATCCCAGTCAATAATATTTGCGTAAGGCTTGTATAGTCTCTCCTTCCCTTTAGAAAGACTCATAATTATTTTTGGACTCTATATATATAATCATATATGTACTATAAAGATGGCTTCTTATCTAAGTCAACAATCCCTAATAACATTATAAGTGGAGCCACAATATTCATAGTCATAAAGCATGCATTCCAAATTTTATTATCTAGAATAATATCATCAACTTCTTTTCCTCTCACACTCTTTGATAACTTATAACTTGAATTTTTTTTACTTACGACTAAAATTTAAAGTAGTTGTTTATGATCATAAAAACTTTTCAAAGTAATAAATGTAGTTTCTAATCTAGTTGCAGTAAGACTCTCAATCTTAACTCATTCTTCTTACTTACTTATCCAAGACAAAAATATAATATGATTATACACAAAAAATGTTATCTATAGAACCAATATCTTTTAAAATGAGATTTAAATATTTATACAAATTCCCAACTGATATATAATTAGGTAACCTATCTGTAATAAAGTGCATAACATTTTTTAGTTCAATGCACTTGACAATTTCAAAAATAACTCAGATAAAGCATGAGCAATTTTACCATATCAGATGCATCAACAAACTTGATAAAAGTTGTTTCAATATTATAGTAAACTAAGAAATTAATCAAGATTCTTTGTCTTTGAACAGTCAACCTATTTGTTATAATAGTGCATCATGTTGATTCCTAATTAGACTTATATCTCAAGGTCGTGATGGACCCTACCCATCACATTAGGCGTAGTGATCCTCACAGCTTAATAAATTAAAATTCCTTTTTTAAATCTTAAAACAAAGGCACATAATCTTATAATAAGAAGCTGCCTTAAATTCTAGATCTAGATCTATTGTTATCGTAGCTTCAACTGCTTCTTAAAATAGGGTAAATTTAATGTATTTAAAGGAATATGTGAACGATAGAACCATTTAGCCTAAGCTTATTTTCACTGGAAAATAATATCCCTATTAACCAAGACGCTTTTTAAACTAGGTTGAGAATCTGGAGTATTTCTTAGAGGAAAAATAAGAATTTATGCTAATAACAACTTTCTTTTTTCCTTTATCTAATACTTATTGTGCTTCATCATCTCAAAAAGATACATTACTAGCCTTTTTATTTTCCTTTTTTTAACTTATTATCTCAAATAATTTCCAATCCTCTCACATATACCAATGGTTAATTTGTAAGAAGTAATATTACCTTTAACAGTAGCAAGATGTTCTTTCATGCTATAAGTTCATCCCCTTTAAACATTCTACTGCAAAACATATAATTATATTGAATATTTCCACAAGATGTTGAGGAAGAAGAAAAATATTTCCTTGATAGATTATACTTATCATGAGTAAAAGATGTTATATTTATTAAATATTTTTTAATGATTGCATATTTTTCATTATAATTTCAACTTGAAAATATGAGAAAAAGTTTGTAAGCTTTATACACAACTATTAAATATAGTCATTCTACGAAATCAAAAAATGTTGAAAATACTTATCCTATTAGATACATTATATTTGATAAACTAGTTTAGTTAAATTCATGCTATAATGTGATAATAAGAAAGTTCTTAAAAAAAAAAACATACAAGTAAGTGAATGGAAAGCTTTTACTTCCTATATATCTTTTTTTTAGGAGTCTGAGAAGAAAAATAGATACTTTAGTTTCATCAATTAACATATTTGATAAGCATTCCTAAATCTAACATGGTTAAAATGAAATCACAGAGCTATTTTAGGAAATCAAGATACTAATTGAAAGCATTTATAAAGATGCTCACTTATATAATTGTGTTGTATGGTGGTTTCAAAGAAATAGCAAAGGTATTTGTACTTATAATTTGTAAATGTTAACCTATTACCATCTATCACACAGTTTATAGCTACCAAATACAAAAAATATATTAATCAAGTGAATGAGTGAAAAATGTGAAAATCTTTATTCAGTTTACACTTTACATGTCTTTTCATGTAAATTTGCAATTATCAAATTATTTTGAGACAAGACAAGAATTTACAATTGGCTCAAATGCGTACACAAAATAACTTAATAAAATAAAAAATAATTCCTCATTTTTAAAGAAAATTAATAAATTCTTAATTATATGATGGGTAATAAGTGATTGGGTCTTGGTCCACTAGTAGGTAATTGAGTACCTAGACATTTGTATGGATTTTCTTCAATAGAAATTTTTGCCTTAAAAACTTCATAGAAGGTTAGGAAATGAAGGGGTAAAATCAACCGTTGCCTTCCTCAAGTCTCAACCGAATTGGAGTTTTATAGAAGCTAAAAACTTTTATACATATTAATTAAAATTTTGCGGAAGCTAATACTAGAGTAGAATCTATACTAATTTTTCTTCCTCTTTTAGGATGAACAAGGATATATTGAAAATGAAAGGACTTAAGAAGATAATCAACCCCAAAATCCCTAACTCTTCTTTGGTAAACCCATTGTTTCTATGCCTAGAATCTTTAATCACAACCTAGCAAACTCAATGTCTTTAAAAGAGATTAACAAATTATGAATCACAACGTAAAATAACAAACCAAATATTAAAAGAAAAGTATTAAATCTATAAAAAAGAAGATTAAAGTCTAGAAGTAGAAAGACCCTAATCCTTATATTAGTGAATATTTAAAAAGTGAAAATAAAAATACCCCTAATCGGCTAATCCTTACATATTCTCTATTTGTTATTGGATAGGTTAAAGAAAAATGATTATCTATTGAAGAGGTTGAGTTTGATAGAGATGGAGACTGAAATGTTTACAACATTAAACGAAACTATGAGAGTCAGTGAAAAGTTGAAGTTTGGTTGGATAAGGAGTTTGAAAAAAAAAAAGAAGAAAGTGAAGAAGATAAGGTTATAGTTTTTACTAATTATGGTTTTGCAAAAATTGACCGATTAAGTAATAAACTAGCTAATTTTATTTATGATGTTTAAATATGAACTGAACTGAAAAACTTGCTAGTATTTGCTTTACCTAATTGAACTAGTTGGTCTAATTTAGTTTTAAAATCCTTGACTTTTCTTGTAGTCTTGTATTACAAAGTCCTATTTTTCCTTTTAACAACTCCATTTTATTAAGGAGTTTTATGTGTAGAATTATTAAAGATGCTTTTTTGTTTACAAAAAATTCATATAGTTCATTTTCAATTTCCTACCATGATCACTTGTAATTAATGTAATGGGGCTTTCTTTTTCATTTTGAAATCTTTTTAACAAACCTAGCAAAAGCTCCAATGCAATAATTTTTACTAGCTAAAAATAATACCTAAGTGAATCTAATAAATTCATCTACTATGATAAATACATAACTTTTTTTACCTAGAATAATAACTCCAATAGGGACAAATAAATCCATATGAAGTAATTGAAAAGCTTTATTTAAGGTTATGAACATTTTTCTCTTAAATGAGCTTTTAGTTTGTTTGCTTATTTTAGCAAGCTCTATACACCTTGTCTTACTCAAAACTTTACTCTTGGAAGTTTGTTAAAAAGTTGCTTAGAGTTAAGGTTGGAGATGAGATATATACAAGTATGTTGAAACCTTATATTTTTTTGGAAATCAAAGAATTGTATTTCCAAGAAGGTTAATTACAAGGTGTACAAATACCTTTAAAAAATTAACTACAAAATATCCATGCATATCAAGATGGTCTGGATTAAATAGTTACAAAGTCCACTTGTTTTACTAGCCTACCAAGTAGACATATGTCCTTCCCATACTGTGCATGCCATAGCTACCATTATCTCTTTAACAAATAACCAGCTTTCCATAGTCTTCCTTTTATGCTCTTATGAAAAAATGTGAGTTGATTGAGAATGAATTCTCCTTTTTTACTTCTGTCATATTTTTAAGGATAGTGTAGGAAGCTTCCTTTCTTCTTCTATTTTACTCCAAAATTAGTAAAGGCTTCTCTTTTGTTTCCAATTTTATGTAAGCTCTTTGTAATTTTACTAAGTTTTAAAAGATTTAGTATTTTTGCCTTCTTATCGATTCATCACTTCATGTTAGACCGAATTATTTACTAATTTAACAACACTTTAATAGAGGTGGGACACTTAGCCAGGTATGCATTTTCTTTGAATGGGTTCACTACTTGAATTTCATACACTTTGGATCTTAACTGTTTAAGAATTAAAGTTGAATTTTTAATTCCTCTCCATATGTTGTATCTTTGACTTAGTATGCAACTTCTTTTATGTTAGTATATATTTGATAGATGGATAATTGACTATACTTTACCACCCATATTTAGTATATTTTGCTTGATATTTTATACTTTTATCATATATTTGGCACATAATTTGCTCCGAGTGTGTTTAGAGGTGATAATTGCCTTTATAAACTTAAAGGAGAGGAATTCGGAAAAAAACGCGGCTAAAATAGAAAATCAACAATCTAAAAGCAGTGCACGACTTCGAAATTTTGCACAGTCGTGCACTTTTACGATACTCGATGGATTTTGATAAGTTATGTTCGGTGGCTAAAGGTAGTAGGAGACTTTGGGAGGCGATTTCCATACGTGGAGAATGTCCAGAAGGGACAATTTTGGTCCAGAGAAGTAGAAAACATGAAGTTTTCATTGAAAGATTCATTAGAATTCAAGATCAAGCCTTTACATCGCAAGAATATTCAATAGAAGAGAATATGGGAGGCTTAGAATTATGAACCCATTGTTTTTGTTTCATTTTTCTTTCATTATATGTTTGATTTCATATTCGATCATGTGTAATTAAACATCCGGTCAATATTAGGTTAAGTGAACCTTATGTCAATACTTTGATATGACTTGATTCCTTTATTAATGCAATTAGCTCGATTGATTATTGTGATTTGATTACATGTTTTTATTAACAATATGATTTTATATGTAGAGATTGAGAAATTCTAGTATGAATAGATCTACCATAACTAGAAGGAGTTGATTGTAACCCTGGAGGTATGATGACATAAATCCTCCGGATTAAGGTCAAACCTAATAAAGGGACTTATAAATTTGTAACACAATCTTATAAGTTATAAGATTTAACTTGAGTAATTTGATTAGAGACCTTAGGATTAGTTACTAGTGGATTCAAGGTCAGCTACTAGTATGCCATAGGAGTCTCCACGGTCCAATACATCAACCAAACAATTATATGATAAAATGTCAATCAGTTAAAGGTTTAATGGCATTCGAACCTAGATATTAATTTTCGATAGCAATAGTTTTCTAAGTGCATTCCATTGTATATGTGTTAATTATTGTTTCCTATTTTATTTTATTACTTTTAGTTTTAATTTTCTTTTCATTAAAAATCTAAAATTACCATTAGGCTAGATAACAGGGGAAGGGTAATTACTAGTGCTTATAATCTTTATGAGATCGACCTGTACTTGTCGATATTAGCTACAGCTGTACTGTGCACTTACAATTTATTACAATATTGATTATCGCAAAATAGGTCAATCAATATTCTAGTTATCCTTACTTGTTAGACTGTAATCAAAGCTACTATTAGTTTCCTCAACTATTAGAAAGCATGTCCAATGAATGTTTGAGACTCATACTTGGCATTGAGGAATCTTTTACAATTTACTTCTCTCTATAACTTATAGATCCCATAGTTTAGACAAATTTTAAATATCAACCTGTCACTTTATGAAAGTTAAGATTTAAGAGTTAAGACCTAATCTATGGTTTCTCCAAAAAGTGAGGCAAATAATGTAAATTACATCTAATTAAGATACTTTTTCATAAATTAGAGGAGTATGCATATGCGAATAGCAGGTGATCTTTATTCTCAAGTTAGGATTGACATAGGATACAGAGGGACTATCCAATTTAAATAATTTTCTCTAAAGATATTAGTCTATTCTTTATTTCCATCCATATGACGAATAAGAATTTAGGAATATAGTTTTTAAACTACATCATTTTGAACCATTTAACTTCCTAAGAGGTGGGGTTAAAAAGAGAAGCGAAAGAGGTTGTTGTAAACTTATTAGGTAAAACCCTAGGCCAGATGATTTTATCAAATCTGGATTGATTAGGAGAATAATTTGGAAAGTTAGGAATAAGGTTTACTAATCCTCTAGGGAGGCAGCTCCACTGATTGTCTCTTATTACTGCTTTGACCCTCTTATTAAGAGGGAGAGAGGGTTACAGAGTGCGAAATAAGGAGTGAAGGTATATAGGTCCAATATATGTCCAATTGTCAAAGTAAAAGCTTATTTTCTCACCATTCCTAATCACTTGCTTCATATCCTTACCTACAATTTCCTTGGGACTTATGAGAGGTTTAGTAGTTGAGAAAGTGTTGGAATTAGGATTTATAGACCATAAGCTAGATCCTCTAATATACTCCTTACACATCCACTTCACCCAGAGTGCTTCTTTATCATTGAAAAGGATCTATATTCTCTTTACTAGTAGAGATTTGTTAGCAACTTGACTTGACTTATCCCAAGTCCCCCTTGAGATTTAGGTAGGAAAATCTCTCTCCACTTAACTTTAGGAGTCCTATAATTGATTCCTGATCCACTCCACAGAAAATTCATGCGGATTCTCTTAATATCCCTGATAACCTTGATTGGTAATGGCATCTAGATGTGCATAATATTAAGAACTGAAATAATTAGCTAAAGCCTCCTTGTATAAGACAAACTCCTATACCTCTACCTACAAGTCCTTTATAAAACAACATTAAATAATGATTGACAATCATTATAAGTTAGTTTAGGAGATGAGACAGTTAAACTAAGATATTGGAAGGGAGCTTTACATAATTGAATTCCATATATCTATGCCAATGATTGCTTGAGGGGGTTATAGACCATAGTAATAAAGATATGGCTTTTGCTCCTGCTGATTGAGAGTCCAGAGATCTTAGAGAATTTTTGAAGGCAATCTAATAATTATTACACTGATTATTTATCAACTCCATATAGAAGAAGTAAGTCATTTATAATGAGAGGTTAATGATCCTAACTCTCTTATATTTATAAAGATAATTAAAAATTTTCCTTTAAGAAATGTTACGAGGTCATGGATCTCCTTGTCTGATCTCTTTATCCATTTTGAATATATAAGGAGCCTCTTTATTTTTAATCACAATGAGTGATGAAGTGGATATGCATTTATGTACCAAGATGCTGATGTCTACAAGGTGTGAATAATGAATCTCTAATTGAGTGTATGAAAAGCTTTAAAGAAGTCGTTTGTAAGGAGATAAAAGATCTCCTTGTCTGATTCATTTTGCTCCTTTGAACATATGAGGAGCCTCTCTATTTATAACCACAATGAATGATGAAGTGGATATGCATTGAAGTACCCAGTTAATGAAGATTAGAGGGACTCGAAAGACCTACAAGGTGTGAAGAATGCATCTCCAATTGAGGGTCTAAAAAGATTTAGAGAAGTTTATCTTTATAGAACAACTTTTGATTGATTTATTGGAATTCCTTAAAATTTTCCTATGCTATCAAGAGGTTATCTCCAATAATACAACCTGAAATGAAAATAGATTAAGAATATTTGATTAGTGCATTCATATGGGTTTTTAGTCTCAAAGCTAAAATTTTAGAAATAATTTTGTAGAGGATGTTGTAACATGATACAAGCCTAAATTCTTTGAAGGATGAGGTAATGGGATTTTTTGGAATTAGGCAAAGAAAAATTTTGTTTAATTTTTTGAGTAAGGTTCCTGAGCTATACAAATTATTTGATTACATTACAAACATGAGGTTATAATAAGTTCTAGGACCTTTGGGATGAAATGGGCATTATTCCATCATGTCCTAAAGCTTTGTCTACATTGAGACTAAAGAGAGAATTCCTAATATGAGATTGATTAAGAGAAGGGGAAATGCATTTGGAACATATAGAGGGGGAACTTGATGAATCTAACTTAGAGCCTAGGAAAGATATGAAGTAATTAAAGGTTAAAACCTTTAAATAGTCTTGGTCAAAGCAGGGATTGCTATTATGATCTAAGATATCATAAAGTTTAGATAGATCTATGGAAAAAGGTTGACTTGTAATCCCCCTCCTTAAGCTAATAAATTCTAGCTTTCTGTCCTAGTAAAGAGTTGTGAGCTTCTAGAGAAAGAGATAGGAATTAAGTTTGGAATTTTTTTTTCTTTTTGTTATAGGTCACCATTTAGAGGATTATCATATAAAGCACCCTAAGTAGACATGAGTTTCTACCTAGTTCTTTCAATTTAGTTAAGCAAGTCTTTCTTGAAATGACCCTATAAAACTTATTTAATTCCTCCTTTATTATCTTTAATATAATGAGAAGTATACAGGCTTCAAATCCTTCCACTAGATTAACTAGTCCCTTAGTAACCAGATTCTCATATCCCTCTATATTAGTGAGGAAGTTAAAGAAGCTAAAAGGTGTTCTAAGCCTCCTTACATAAGTGTCCTATCTATTCTCAAAAGGAGAGTGGTCTAAAATTCCAGAAGGGTTGAACAAACCCAAGTTGTTATGGAAATTTTCTATTCATTTAGAGTTAACTAGCTCCAAATCAAGTTTTTTCCTTGTGAGGTACTGTTAGGCTTAACATATAAGCCCAAGCCTAGCCTAGTTTGATCGGGCTTTACGTTAGGCTCAAGTATTTTTTTAATTTTAAGCTTCGAGTTGGTCCAGGCTTATATTATGAAGTAACTATTTTTATAATTTAAAATAATGTAGGTAGAAAAAAAATGTTATTTTACATTCTAAAGTATTATTTTTATATAATGTAAGGCGATGTTGTTTTATAATAGGTTAATAGAGTCCCTAAGCCTGTGTTCTTCACTTATTCTCTTCTTTATTCCTTTATATGTTCTAGTTTTGTGATACGTTCTTCTTCTTTGCATTTCTACTGCCCCACTATGTTCTAGATTTTATCCCTTACTACTACCCCACTTTGTCTCTACCTCTCCTCACAAGTCACGTCTTCCTCTTCTTGAGTTATGATTACTCCCTTTTTCTGGTAAGAATTTTTTGTATTTTAATAATTTTATAAAATTCATTAATGTATATTTCCTTTTTTATGGCAATAGACGTGATGATTGTTTTCCAATCACTAATATATCCTGTATGAAAGGTGATTACTCTAACATTGAATTGACATCCAAATTCCCCCAAATTTTTTTAAAGTTATGTATCTTAATTTATCTTTTGATGACCCAGAGTGTATGATGATCCTAGAGAACTTTATAAGTATGCTTGTACCTTGTTTTTGATATTTTAATACTTCTAAATTATATCACCATTATAATTTCTCATCCTTTCAGGTTATTGGATCATTAATTTTATTTTAATAAAAAGTTGTGAGCAATCAAGGCTTGAATGCAGAAACTTAGTGCTTGTTTTTCTTGTGTTTCTGTTAATTAGTCATCAAGGTTTAGATTAAGTTCACCTTGCTTTTGGATTTTGAATGAGTGTTACTTTAGTTCTCTAATTACTATTATTGATTCTAGTTTGATTAAGATTTCCTTATTTCTTTTTCATAGCTTCGAACTTTTTTCATAAATTTTAAGCTTCAAATTCTTGTATGTTCTCCTCCATTCCCCTTTCCTATAGCTTCATTATATCCCTTTAACTTTATTAGGTAGCTTTTGAACCTAAAGGGAGTTCTGCTCTTCTTTACGTACAATTATGTTTGTAACTGATTTTCATATACATGTTTTTGTACACAAAAAAGTATGCATTACCTATGATGGAGTAATTCCTTTCAAGTTCATTTAAGTCAATCCCTTATAGTGGAAAATGTTGCCAAAATGAAGGAATTGTTCTTACCAATCGATCATAAGATCATAAGCTTACCTATTTTACATAACTTTGCCTCTTTAATAAGCTTAAACTTGCACAAACTTTCCACTACCTTATTTAACCTCTCCATATTGTACTTGAACTTGAACTCATTCATCAAGTCAAATAATTGAAAATATTTTTTTAAATACCTAAGTTTGAGTATAATGATTGAATGATATCCCCAAGGAAAGGTTTTCATATTACTAGTTCCACTACCTCTAAAAAGATATGACACCACTTAATTAATTCAATTATGAATAAGTGTGAGGGCCATAATAAGATACCATATAGTTGATTCAATTACGTGAATATTGATGCATAGTCGCAAAAATTCTAAATTGACATAATATAAATACTTTGAAACTATGATTGTTACAATATCGATGATTAAGTTTATTCATGAGTTTGAAATATAGACATATGGATAGTTGATAATCATAATATAATTAGTTTGAAACTGTGAATGTTATAAGGTCCATGATTAATTTCATGAACTAGTTTAAAATATATACATGTACATAATAAGTTATATAGTCATATATGTTGATTGTTTTAGATGGATACATATATTCCTTTAGTAGAGAGTTATAATCCAATAATAGAGAGTATACCATTGGAGACTTTTAATCTAATACTAGATGAAAAAAAAGTCATGTTGAAGGAGCAGGTTTATTAAGAAGTGAAGTTTGGAATCACTTCAAAAAAATTAGATCAATGGACATGATAGAGATGCCCAATGTAAATATTGTCACAAGATGTTAACTAGGAGTTCAAAAGATGAAACCTCTAATTTAAAGAGAAATTTGGAGTCATGTAATAAAAAGAAGCTCATATCAGGAGTCAAACATTTTTATCCCTAACCTAATGAGAAGGAAGAATGAAATGACTACTACAGATTATGATAGCAATATATCAAAGATTTTCTAGCTAATATGATCATTGGTGCTAAATATCGACTCTCTATAGTTGATAGTAAAAGATTTATGTTGTTGCTCACATCACTCTAACTAAACTTTAAAATCCCAACTCAGAATACCATACATAAAGAAAATTTTCAAGATATACAAATATCAAAAGAAAGATTATCATAAGCTTTTTCAATTATAAAAGGATAGTTTGCCATCACATCAAATATGTGGACAACTGATAATTAAAAGAAGGGTTTTATGGAGGTGATGACACACTATATTGAAAATGAATGAACTCTATGTAGTAGACTACTGAGGTAAATTAGATTTTAAATATTATTATCATTTATTTTTAATTATCTTATGATTGATATGTGTTTATGTTTGTAAGTGATAGATTTATTTATCTGCCAGCACCACATTGATAGGTGTATTTATGTGCCAGCACCACATACAAGTAAAAGATTGACAATTGTGTTGGTCAAGTGTTTAATGGATTAGAATATTGACACCAAATTGTCTACCATGATACTCAACAATTGTAGCACAAATAATGCAATGATAGAAAAGTTAAAGAGTAATTTACAAGTAGGAGTTTGGAGTTTGTTGGTTAGAAGAGGTTGTTCTTGTAACATCCCGTCATCGATGGGAAGGTTATATTGATAAATTGAGACGGGTTAGGATTTTTACCACATATTATTGACTGAGCATTCATTTGGCCTCTAATTTTAGAGGAATGGGTCTTTTGCACATGTACATATAGGTACATGCATTCATAACATTTTCCCGACATTTGATTTTGAATTTGATATGAATTGTGATTTGTGAGATAATTAGATTTGATTATGATTTATTGGGAATTTTGGAAGAATTGGGTTTGAAAATTTGAATAGGAAATGTTTTAGAGTAATTGCCAGTTGAAAGTGACTCTTCGAAAATTTTCTGGAAAATTCGGGAGAAAAAGTCCGGACCGAAAATTTTACGAGTGACGGACTGATTGACTGCATAGCGCTAGAATAATTGGTAAATGGCAATGGAAAAATTTAGATATATGATATTGGAATTTAATATGTCGAGCCATTGAAATTTGGAGACAAATTGGACTGGAAATGAATTGAAAAGAGAAAGAGATTTAAATGTTTTGCGAGGAAAGAGACAAGAGACTTAGGTGATTAACCTTTAAATACCTAAGGTTATAAGAGAAGAAGAAAGAAAAGTCTTTCTCCCTAGGGCAAATTTTCCTCTCCTTCGATCGATTCTCTGTTTCTTAACTGTGCTTGATCTTTGGCTTGTTGCTTGATAGCTCTTTCTCCTTGTGTAAAGCCAAGCCTAAATCCTAAGGGAGATGATCGTCGGAGTGGTTTTGGGAGGAAACCGTTGGTGTTAAAGGTTTAGAGGATTTTTAGAAGATTTAAGGATTTATGCTTAATTGGTAAGTTAATGGGTTCAATATTGCTGATTTGTTAGTTTGATGCATGCATGGGTTTAATTGTGAAAGATTGAGGTAGTTTTAATTAAGTTATTACTTAATTTAAAGAGAGAAATGGTGAAAAACTGATCGGAGAAGACGGCCTGCAACTCGCACGTCGTGACGTGCGTGAAGGCTCGTCGCGGCGAATCAGCATTTAATTCATCACGGCGAGTGAGATGGAAGACGACGTGGCAAGCTCGAGTTTTCTACGCCGCATCGAGTCCTCTCCCGTGCATCGCGGCGAGCCCCCAAGGAAAACGTTCGCCGCGGCGAGCGTCATCACACGTCGCGGCGAGGGATCCTTGGTCGCGGCGAGAGGAAATTTTCTGAAGTGAAACAGTTTGGTTTTTGAGGCATAATTTATGGTGTAGACCTCTAATTGAGGTGATTCTTGATTCGTTATGATCTGGAGAAAGAGGTCTACAATTGATGTGAAGAATGAAAGTTTGAATTTAAATTAGTAGGATTGCAATTAGTGAGAGAAAATTAAGGATGTGATTGTATTGCACCTAAAGATTGTTTCTTAACAATTGGAGTATAATGT
>JANJEY010000007.1:1443253-1465977 GCA_024703695.1 Erythroxylum cataractarum | reverse complement strand
GAAAACGGCGCCTGTGGGTGGGTCCCACAGGCGCCTCTGGATTTAAAGACAGCAATGCAAAATTTGTAAAGGAGACGGCGCCGTTTTAAAATTAGATAGAGTTGGACAGAGTAGTAATGGACAGACGATCCGGACTCGGTGTTGACCCCATATCTTTCTTATGTACTGGCAACCTTTCAAATTTGCTATGATGTTGTCTCCGAACCACCTGAAAAAGTAGTAATGTTGTTATCCATTTTTTACCCAAGAGAATATACCTGAAGTGGTAACACAAGTTGATGGGCATTGGGAAAGGTCAAATTGGATTACAATTTTTAAATTTTGCTGCAACTTTCTTATTCATAAATGCCTAATGCCTAATTTATGAGATACGTAGAATCATCCCGCTGCTTCAAGCTCTGTTAGACTTTTGTTCTTAGACCAAAGACCAAGAAAGTTACAATATATTATTAACAAGAAAGCCTTTGGTAATGGGTTGATTCAACCCGGCCCACTATTAACCTTAAATTGGGCGCCTCTTTTGTGAGAAGAGCTCTGATTGACAAGGTCCAATTTTTTGTGGCTGCAAGCGAATGAGATAAACAAGTAAAGAGGCGTTTGTTTTTGTTTTTGCTTTTGTAATTTTTGTAAAAAGAAAAATAAATAAATAAAATAAGTTTGACTTGCGATTTTTTGTTTCTAAAAATAAAAAAACCACAATAATTTTACAAAAATTAGAAAATATCGTTTCTCTTAATTTTGATAACATGTTTTCTTCGACAGAAAATCAACATATCTTTACTTTCTATCTCAATAATAATAATAATAATAATAAAGTAAAATACTTATAATTAATAATAATAATAATAAATATAATTAATTTGGTATAATAAAAATAAAAAAAATAATATTAATAGTACTAAAAATAATAAGTAGAAAATTTATAACAATAATTATTAATAATATTATTATTATAAATAAATAATAAGAATAAAAAATTAATAAGAATAAAAATAACTTATTAAAAATAAATAATAATAATAATAATAATAATAATAATATTTATTAGAAATCTCAATCAAACTAGTTTTTATTTTCAATTTTTATATTACAAATCTCAACTAAAAGGTTTTCATTTTTTTAGAAAAAACAGAAACAAAAAATAAGAAACATAAACTACAAACAATAACAGAAAAATAAAAGTGTAACCAAACGTCACCGTAAGATATCACTTGTTTTTATTATTCTATTTTTACCATTTTTTATGAACATTCATCTATTTAATAAGTAAATGTTTATGAAATAGGATAGGAATAAATTAATTATAATTTTAATAAATTAAGCCTTAAATATTTAATTAATATTTTTGATAATTATATTGAAAATCAAATAAAGGTTTTTAATTTAAAATATAATTTATCTTAAAACAAAAAGTAAATAAATAATTAGGGTATTCAAATTAAAGGTGTCAGAGCTTTGCCACTACAAAATTTCACATAAAATGTAAACGACAGTAGCATCTACTGAATGTAAGCTTTCTGGCCTCTTATGTGTATTGAAGAGAAAAGAATATACTAAAATGTTAGTGGAATGAAAAGTGAACACAAAAGCATGTGTCCTTGTTCAAATGATTTTCTGACACCCATAAATTAAAAGACAGATCTTTTCCCAAAAGCACGCATTTTACAGACCCCCGTCCCTATCCAGAATCCAAGTCCTCGCTTCGGCTCAGCACAGCTTCACTGCTTTCCCATTTTTCATATGGGCTTGAAGAAAACTCCACTCAATTATGTACAAAACATGTTACTATTAACAGCAGAAGCAGTCAAATGAATTCAAATGAATGTGTAATAAGTGAGAGCACAGACCCACGTCCACCTTGTTTCTCATTACCTCGATTTCTCCACCTTCATTTCAAAAACTTCCATCAGGCCACTCTCTCTCTCTCATTTCTTTTGCTCTGCAACTGCAACTTCTCGTTGCATGCTCTTCAAGTCTCTTGTCTAATGATCAGTAATTCCTTCCTCAATTCCTATTTGCAATGCATCTACTACTCCCTATCCAACTCATCCCCACATTTCTTCTTCTCGTTGTTAATTTCTCCCTCTCCCTCAACAACGACGGTCTAGCTCTCTTGGCGCTTAAAGCTGCTGTAACTTCCGACCCAACTCAAGCTCTTTCCTCTTGGTCCGATTCTGATCCAAACCCTTGTCACTGGCATGGTGTCATTTGCTCTGATCGCAGGGTCACCTCCTTATTCCTTCCAAACAAGACCCTTACTGGTTACATCCCCTCCGAACTCGGCCTTCTTAACTACCTCACACGACTCTCTTTGTCTCACAACAACTTCTCCAAGACCATACCTTTACATCTCTTCAAGGCCACCAACTTACGTTCTCTGGATCTGTCTCATAACTCCCTCTCCGGGGTGGTACCGCCACAGATCAGTTCCTTGCAAGCCTTGACCCACTTGGATTTGTCTTCAAATTCTTTCAATGGCTCACTCCCTCTATCTCTCATTCAACTCAAAAGTCTCACTGGCACTCTTAATCTCTCTTACAATGCATTCTCCGGCGGGATTCCGGAGTCATACGGGGATTTACCGGTGGTGGTGAGTTTGGATTTAAGGAACAACAATCTTAGCGGCAAGGTGCCCTTGGCGGGCTCATTGGTCAATCAGGGTCCGACGGCATTTGCCGGTAACCCGGGCCTATGTGGGTTTCCACTGCAAGCTCCGTGCCCGGAAGCCGCTAATGCCACTGCCAGCGACAACCCTCAGAACCCAGATAGCCCCAGAGACCCAATCCCAAGTACCGTCGGCGGTAAGCATGAAGGGAAGGCGAAAAATGGGTCGGTAGCGGTTCCCTTAATATCAGTCCTATCGGTCATCATTGGAGCTGTTTCGCTCTCGGCGTGGTTGTTTCGGAGAAGATGGAAGAACGACGAGAAGCGCAAAAGAACAGGAAAAGAAGAGAAAATGGAAAGCCGTCACGAGGTTACCGAGGAGGGGCAACAGGGTAAATTCGTAGTAATGGATGAAGGGTTTAGTTTGGAGTTAGAGGAATTGTTGAGGGCATCTGCCCACGTTGTGGGGAAGAGCAGGAGTGGGATAGTGTACAAGGTGGTGGTCGGGGGCAGGGGGTCTGGTGCGGTGGTGCCTACGGTTGTTGCGGTGAGGAGGCTGAGTGAGGGCGATCATGTTGCAGCCTGTAGGTTTAAGGACTTCGTGACGGAGGTGGAGGCGATTGGAAGAGTGCACCATCCCAACATTGTACGGTTGAAGGCTTATCACTATTCTGATGATGAGAAGTTGTTGGTCTCTGATTTCGTGCGCAACGGCAGCTTGTACTCTGCGCTGCATGGTAAAACTCCTCTTTTACTTGCATTTTGCGTGTGTACATAAGTTTATTATTTTGCATTTTGATTTTGTGTGTTTGCCATATTCGGGGAGGAGTTGGAAGTTGGAGTCTAACGCACAGTTCAGAACATGCAATTAACCATTGCTTTAGGATGTACCAGAACCAGAGCCCTTTGTGTGTTCAAAACTAGTTTAACATAACGCGTGTAAGGTCTCCCCTACTAAGTGTTTTACGTGCTCAGAATCTAGAGTTTTCAAAACGTTGGAATGGACGGACTCCATCTTCTGACTTCTTTTCTTCAGGAGATACCACACTGTATATTGTTCGTGCATTTCTGGTACTGTATTTGTCTTCATCAGCTTTGTCGTAACTCGTGTTTTGGTACCATTTTGGCTCATTGTTTTGTTCCCTAAGAGAGATTTATAATGCCTTGTCCCATTTGCATGAAAGGACATGAATGGTTAGTAATTTCAGAACTTTTCCGTGACTTCATAGCTGGACCACGGAGACGGAGAGCTGTCTTCTACTTAGCTCAGTTGATGAACCTGTACCATTGACTATTAGGACCTGAAAGTTCTTTCTTTTTTTTGTTTTTAAAGACATTTGACAATTAGTTGATAATCCAAAGTACTACTTTATATCCACTTCTAAGCATTTCTTGCTACCTTTTCCTTGAATGTTTATGATAGCTTTTTACCTGTAATCTTTGGATGCAATATAAAATGCCCCTTCCTTATGAATACAAATTTGAAATTTCCACAGGAGAGCCCTCAAATGCACCAACTCAACTTCCATGGGCAACGAGGTTAAAAATTGCTCAAGGTGCTGCGAGGGGTTTGATGTACATACATGAGTACAGTCCTCGTAAATATGTACACGGTAACTTGAAATCAACAAAAATCCTTCTTGATGATGAACTTCATCCTTACATATCCGGCTTCGGACTCAACCGTCTTTTCTCGAGTACTACTAAGTTGACGACATCAGTGTCAAAAAGGCAGTATGCTAATCAGACAATAGTAGCCTCTACAATGGGCTTGACAATTTCTGCTCCCTCCAGCTTTTACTTGGCACCTGAAGCTCGAGTATCTGGTTGCAAGTTCACCCAGAAGTGTGATGTCTACTCCTTTGGAATTATACTGATGGAGCTTTTAACCGGTCGGCTACCTGATGACGGGTCAGAAAATGATGGTAAAGGACTAGAGAGTCTTGTGAGGAAGGTGTTTCGAGATGAAAGGCCATTGTCTCAGATCATAGACCGAGCACTTTTGAGTGAGGTTCATGCAAAGAAACAAGTCCTAGCAATGTTTCATATTGCACTCAATTGCACTGAAATAGACCCTGAAATGCGTCCGAGGATGAAAACGGTGTCTGAGAGCCTTGATCGAATCAATCTGCAGTGAGAGAGGAAGATCCTTGTAAAGCTAATTGAATTTCTTGTTTCTAACTTCCGAGTCTCTTCTCTAGGTGGTGGATTCTTTGCTTGTGCTATTAGACTGATATCTAAGCAAGATTTTCATGCGTGCCTTCTCTCGTAATGCATCTCATTTCTACTCTTGAAATCAGATTTTTAGGTACAGTGGATGGATCAGTTGTGTGTACTGTGGTGCGGTGAGTGACATCGATCATTAATTTATTACATTCCCAAGTCAAAGGATGTTCCCCATCTGGCAACAGCCCCCCAAGTATTCGGTCTGTTGTTCTATTGGTGGTTCTTCGATCGTAGGTTTTCAGATCTGTACCTCCTATCTAGTTTCCCTTTGATCTCAATGCATTGGATGGTTGAGAACGAAGGAGAACTGAGGGCCTGAGTAGGAGGTACAAAAGATCTGTTCTAGAGTTTTAGTGGTCGGGATCAAACTTGCAAGTTTTTTTTTTTAGTCTTTGATTAGGGTATCTATTGGCGGATTTAATGACTAATCCCTTGGAAGGCACTTCACAAGGTGGGATAGTTGACTTAATAATTTAAGGTTATTCTGTACCCAAAGTCAATGATTGAACTCCTGACCTTTGGATAAGAGTGGATGAGTCTCATTCAACCACACCCTTTGGGTTAAACTTACAAGTTCTTTAAATACTGAACATTTTAATTATACTTCAATATTTTAATTAAAATTTCACCAAATGTTTAATTATACTTTGGCTTTAAAAAAATTAAATATTGAATATTTTAATTATTAATTAGGTTAATTATACATAGCCTTCCTTTAAAATTTACAATTTTTGTTTATCTTTTTACATTTTCAAAATATCATATAAAAGGATTTTGGCTTATTACTCATCCGATAGGATCATTGTTGGCGCCACTCTGGTCTCTCACCCTTACCGTAAATCCCTCTAAACATCCTCTATAAGTTATCAAAGAGGATCATTTTTTAGCAGCCAAAGAGGGGAGGATCATTTTTTAGCACAGGAAAGGGCAAAAACCCTATTCTGAGGTGAAATCAACGTTGAGGATTACGTCTGAACATATCGTCATTGTGTTTTATTGAATCTTTCTCATTAAGAAATGTGGAAAAGGAAATGGCAGCCATCTCATAAAGCAAATTCCTTCCTTTTAACCACTTTAACTTCTCTTTTTTCGGTTGCATTGTCTTCTATTGTTTATGCTTCTCTTTTTATTTCTTACATATCACATTGTTTCAATATTTAAATCACACAGCAAGGCCAAGGGGGGATGGGATCTCTGTCTAATATTACCCTGTCTTATTTTGTCCCATAAAATTTCAGTCATTTATTTTGTGGGACCCATGCAGGACTCATACAGGATCTACACAAATAAATGACTGAGATTCATTGGACAGAATAAGACAGGATAATATTGGACAAAAGATCTGGACTCGGCCAAGGGATCCGTAAAGGAACCACGTGAGGGTGCTTGCCATATTATATACTTTAATTAAAGCTATTTTCTTCTTTATTTGTTGGAGCATTCTCAATCCTTTTGGTCAACACAAAAGACACATAAGATTAGATTAGAATCCAACGAGACTTAAATAATCACATTTCCATATGGCCGCAATCGTTAGAATTTACAAAGTCAACAGTATAATTAATCAAATCGATCTTTTGCTTCTCAATAATGGAACTTTTGCAGTAGCAATTTGATTGAGAGCATAGATATAGCTACATGGGATCTAGCGGTGCACTGGACCTTTCAAAATTTTAAAAAATTATATATATATATATATATAAGGATGAAGTTATTTGAGGGGCTAATAGTATATTGGGCTCTCAAAATTTAAAAAAATTAAATATTTGGACCCTCATGTTATAAATTTCTGACTCCGTCACTGTTTGAGAGGATTTGATAGTATGTAACATTACCCTTATATTATAAAGAAACTATTTTCAATAGATCCACATGTAAATATGACAGGACAGTAATGATAATGGTTAAAAGAGTAAATACGTAACAACTGACAGCATATATATATATATATATATATATTGCCTTTTACTCTTGTAAAGATTAACTTTTCTCGTTGCTAATTACGCTATGAGTCTTCACTGAGCGGCTTTTTTCGTTACATTAAGGTATCATTCAAATGTAAATTTTATTAAATACACATTTTTATTAAATTTTATCAACATTATTTATAAAATTGATCTTTTAGAGAAAAAAAATTAATAAAAAGAGTGCATGCACATATTTAATAAAATGTGCAAATATTTTATAATAGAATATTGAATCAAGAGAGATTTTAATTTCTGTGATAAGAGTATTTTTAAAATACGATAAATTTCATTCACAAAATATAAAACAGAAGAGGCTTTTGTATCAATTAAGATACCTGATCATATATGCGAAGGCTATCATATAAATGAGACTTATGAGTCAAAGAATGAGCAACTTCGTTACCTTTCCTCCTAATAAGGCATACTATAACAATAATGATTGAAGCTAACATAGGCCTACATGACCCAAACTCTGAATTATTATTTTTAAGAATTATAAACTGCATTGACTACCGATTATGGGTCCATCTCCATTATAAGGTTGGGGAAAGAGGACAAAAGCAACCATTATAAAGATTCCCACAAAACTACAACTGCGGCCTCCTTTGGAAGAGTGCCAAGTATAGTACGGTAGACTCCTAACATTCATTCAAATAATATAAGTAAATAATTACCTTCCTAATGGTGTACTTAATATTTTAACGAAGAATTTAATTTTATTTATCTCGTAAAATACAATTGTATGTAAAACATATAAAACATAAGCCTTAACATGCATAATATATCAAACATATACTTAAAAAAGCAATTTATGAGCTCATAATTAAATTATTTGTATAAAGCATTAGGCTTTGTTTGATTCTACTTATTAATCTTAATAATCTAAAATAATGTTTTCAATTCCTTAGATAATTAAATTAAATTAAACTTATTGATTCCCAAATGAATTAAATTTATATTCTAAATAGAAGTTTGATTTGATTTGAAAACAATTTTCAAATTCAATTAGAACTATTTTGTAATTATCTTGACTCTTTTAACAAAATTTAATTGAAAATAATATTTAAACAAATAATTCTTCTTACTTATTATAATTTAAAAAATTCCTTCTTCAACATTTTATAAGACATTCCAATACAATTAGAAAAATGCAACGTCCCAGAAATCTTGATTTTGTGAATAGTACTTTCAGGTCATAAATAATGCATCCTAAGATAAATAGTGACACCCGAGATCTAAACTGCACTTTATTTGAGATCAGATAGTATTATTCAAGGACAACCCGAGGATGAAATTTGAGGCCAAAATGAGTTCATTTTGAGGCTTAACCAGGAGTTGACCAATAGTCAAAGTTTGACTCGAGAAATGAGTGAAAGTCAAACTCAAAAAATATTAACGAAAAATAAATGATGTTGATTAAGGTAATAATGTGGGGTTGATTTTTTTAATGAGTATTAATTATTGAGAAGAAGAAAAGAATTTATAAGTTTTAACGGTGTTATTTATAGACTCGTAGACTAAATAGTACCTGAATAATTTTAATTATGAATTAAAAAAGGGTGTTAAATGAAGATATTTAGTGTGATTAAATCTAACTAATGGATTAAAATTGAAAGTTAATTTTAAATCTTGAAAAAAAAAAGAATTTTAGGGACCAAATTGTATTTTTCGCCACCTATACATTTCCTTCTCCTCCAAAGTTGCGAACAACCTTCCCTCTTCTTTCTTGACTTTCTTTCATTTTTCTTCCATTGTCAAGTCAAATGTCTCTATCTTTAACCCCTAAATCAACTATTAAACACTAAATCATCATATCAACAAGAATTTTGGAAAAAAAGATGAAGAAAAAGTAGATGGGTTTTCTTGATGAATAATACCCAAATTTATCAAGGTAAATTAATGGAGTTTTAGTTATTTTTAGTACATGATTTTAGTGTAGTTACATGGATTAATGATTAAAATGCATGAAATTGAATTTTTATGTAATATTAAGAAGAAAAAGAAAAGGAATTAAAGGAGAGAGAGAAAGGGAAAGAGAAAGAATAAGGAATTGATGGTGAATTTAAAGTTTATTGAAGCGAATTGGACATCAATTTGATATGTATTTATACAATTTTATTTTTCCTAAAAATTGTGTATTGTGTAATTTAGGGTTCTTGAGATAAAATTGAAGGTTTATAAAATTGATGTTAAAAATGTTTAACTGGATACTAAATAAAGTAGTATATATGATTAATTTGAATTTTGAACTTATAATTTGTATTTTCCTCAATTGGCTTACATTATGTTTGAATTTAGAAATTTGATATACATATTATTTTGACTAATTGGTGAAATGAATATGTCTTGAATGTTATATGAACTAAATTAAAATCAATAATGAAAGAAAAATGACATTAAGGAGTGACATTTATTTTGGCTGAATATGGAATAGCTTAAATTGGCTATTATGAGACTATATCATTAAATTTCAATGAAATTTTAATTAGATTTGCCCTTAATAAAATAGATAGGAATTGGAAGAATATGATAAGATTGACATATCAATTAGGGTGTTAGCAGTACTGCATCATGATATATATTATCGAACTGTATGCCTTCGAGTGATCGATCCCGATATGTATAATAATAATAATAATAATAATAATAAATAGAGTAACAATATAAGATATGCAAAAGGACCGTATGGTTCTAGGAACTTGGTCTTGTATTTTAAAATATCACCTATCTAGCTCGACGATGTAATTCGGTTAGGTTAATTAGGGCAATCGCAAAAAATATATAAATGTATAACTAATGATTAAGGAACTTCAATTAAAAGTAGTAATTGATTGAAAAAATTATTGATCATTATGTAATTAGATATGAATTAATATGATAGATCATCGTCGTCGTCGTCAACACCCAGTCCGAAATCTTCCAATGAAGTGAAGTCTGGGGAAGTCTAATGATACGCAATCTTATCCTTAGATAGTGGAGAGACTGTTTTCGGTAAAACCACATGCAAATGAGATAATATAAGAGTGATGCAAGTTACATAAAAAAGGTAAAATTAGTACAAAAAATTTAGTTGTAACTAAAATTGCAATAAATACATAAATAAATAAAAATACAAGTAATAGGGAATAATAATACCAAACATGAATAATAGGGAATAACAAATGAAAATACAACACCACTAAATAGAAATAAAAATACCAAAATCTATAGATACAAATAAAATAAATGCAAATAATACTAATACTAATAATACTCAAAGGTGCTAATGAAACTAATACAAATATGAAGAGACAATAAAATAAAATAGTACGAAAATAAAACGGAGGAAAGTAAATAACTAGTGGGTCAATTGAAGGGAAGCTCCATCCTGTAAAAACACCCAAGTTCTCGTCACAATAGGAGAGCTCAAAAGGAAAAATACTGAAGTGCTGGCGAAGGAGTCTTTGGATAGTTTATAGATAGAAAGATTTCGTAGAGACGCGTTATGCCCAACACAAATAAAAATCTTGACTACCAATGAAGGTCTCGTAATGGCAAGTGTGTGTTACTAACGGTAAACAATAGGAAAAGACTGATGGGAGAGGATTAAATCATATCCACAATCTCCAGTCGTAATTTACACGTAGGAATAAGGCGCGGCGACGCTGTTAGTGGTATTGGAATCGCCAAAATCGCAATTTTCCGAAGTATGAAAAGCTATTTCAACAAAGTGGTAATGAATGCTTTGCTAAATGAAAAAAACAATAATCAAGACACCTAGTCTCTCTTCCTCTCCCTCCCTCAAACCGTCTACAACTACACTCTACGACTTTCTAAGTAAAGAACTCTATAACTACATGACATAACGTGGTATGCAATCCTAGCCTTCAAGCAGTAATACAACTATCATTGCTAAATGTCTAACTTAAACTAGCAACTCTCAACCAACGAATATAACTAACTTACAAGTAGAGAAGAAACAACCTTAGAGAAGGGGAACTTTGATTAAACAAACCCATTACAAAGTAGGAAGAAGAAGTAGGCCTCCTAACCCCAAATTGTGTAGCAAAAGAATTGAAAAGCATAACCGAAGCTAACGTATGAACATGTACGCAGAGAAAAAGTTTTACACTAAATAAAAAAACCAGCAAAATAAAACTTATGACACCCCCTACCTAGAAAACCTTGCTGCTTATGACATACAAAAATGGGGAGTTGTATTCAGTAACTGAAAAGAATGATACTAGTTGAAAAGCATGTTATTGCTAAGCACCTTTAACACTCAAAACCTCCCATAGCTATAAATAAATCAATGTAAGAAACTTACTATAATCAGCAGAAATCATGTCTACTGTTCACAACAAAAAATATGTAACAAACTTAGAGAATCTTGACCTCCCCATCCACCAAACATAAAAACCTATATCCAGGATACTTAGTACTCGCCCTTGCAAGCGCAAGAGGGATATAAAGAGAAAGTAAAAGAAGTACTTGGAAATCTTAGAAGAGAAAAGTAGGGAAAGGACAATATTTTACTTGCACCAATGCCAAACGAAAATATTTAATTGCTCACATACCTGGAAAGGCCAGATGTGAATATGCGTCGACGTAGTTAACAGTGAGATGCAGAGGTTGCGAGTAGCGTTGCATGGAAATGTTTTAAAACCCGGACCGGTCATCGAACCGGTGGCCTTACTGGTTACCAGTTTGAACGGTTCGACCGGTGTGATGCAATAATTATATTTAATTATATATAATATTAAAAATATTTAAAAAATTCAAAAAAAATTAAAAAATTAAAAAAATTAAAAAATAATTAAAAAAATCATCGAACCGGTCCAACCGGACCGGTTCACACCGGTCCAATTGAAGACTGATTTTGAGGTATGAACCGGACCGGACCACTGACTGGTCACCGGTCGGACCGGCCGGTCCGGTCCGGGTTTCAAAACCCTGCATGGAAAGACATGTTCATCTTTCTCTTCTTCTGCACGCGATTTTTGTGGGCGTTCATTTCCACTGGCTACAAAGCATCATCTCTACGCAACCCTCACTTTATCTTCAAAATCCAAATGGAAGAATCGCTCCAAAGAGCCCTTGCCGAGAAGCAGTCTTTTGGATCTGTTTGGTGGTTAACAAAATCCCTAACTTAACCTTATCCATGGATCTTCAGTGCATGTCTTAAACGTCAATTTATAACCTCTGTTTCTCAACTCTTTTTCTGCATTTTGGTATGTTCTTTTCTTCAAGCTCCAATCTTTAAGGTTTATTTGGATCTCTTGTTGAATCTTAATTCCTTCTCTCTAAGGTTTCACTAATGAGTGCTGTGGATGCTGTCAGTTTCTCCAAATACAAGATATATGCTTAGATTTCATAAATTAATTTTTAATGCCTATTTATGGTTGAATGAATTGAATTGAATGAGAAATGAAATTGCTTGAACACCCATAAGCCTATAGCTTAGCGTGTGGTTTTCTTTCCAAGCATAAGTTTTGAGAAAAATTAGAAGAAATATGTGGTGGATATACTACAATGACTAGAGTCACATAAAGGATTGTAGAAGACTCGGAGGTGGATGTAATACAAAATTATATTTTGTTTTTTTGTTATGGCATGTACATTTAAAGAAATGAAGGATCTTGTAGAATTATATATTAGAGTTATATATGAAATTTGATTTAGATGAGTTGAAATGTATCAAAGGATGAGCAAATTATTTTGTCAAAGGAGTTTGATATGGAGATGGATGATAGAGTAAAATGTATGAGAAGTGTATTTAAGTTTCTTGTAAGAGGTTTTAAGAAAATATAGGTCCAATATCTTATATTTATCCTTATTTATTAAATATTTTATACTTACTCATAAAGTTTCTCAAATTTTGCATTCATGTTCAACTTAATTACGAAGTCTTTTCTCTCTCTTTGTGTGTTACCTATTTATAAATATATTGGCAATGAATATAAATTAAACTCATTTAATTTATCTTTAATTATTTAATTAAGCATTTATGCCTATAGATTAAGATTGGCATTAAGTAACACATCATGACTATCTACATATTTAGTAATGTCAAAATGATTTTAACTAACATTTTTGTGTATAACCTTTTTCATATAAGTTAATCCTTTTATCATATAACATTCTGATAGACATATGGTAAAGAAATAATGTTTACTCTATTTGAGTATAATCATATTAATTATTCACTATTAGCAATTGATCCAATTAATAAGATTTAAAAGCTATTTTTAAAGTGTCATTCCATCTTAACCAAAGATTTATCGAGTCAATACTAATCGAGAGTAATAGAATATTCTTTCTAATTACTTTAAGATGATGAATTTTATATTGACACTCAACTTCCTAACTACTACGGAGCTACTTTTAGGTAGAATAAGTCATAAGAAATATTAAAACATAACAATCTTTATACGAGATACTGTAAAGACCTAAAGTCAAAGGGATTACTATGGCGTGAATAATTGAAAACTGATTTGAATTAATTCTTGGTAATAATATATAAATATGATACAATATCGTAATTGTCTGACGTATAAACAGATTGAAGAGTCACTTATATTCCAAAGTTGAAAAAGCCAACATAGAACCAGGCGGAATCAGTATTTTAATGTGGATCTAACTCTATGAACACTGCAATTATTAAAGACTCCAAGTTGAGACAAATGAAGAAGGATTTATTAAAGTCTTATCTTGAAGCTCTGGAGACATTTCCTTTTGCCCACCAGCAGCAGTAAGGACATCCTAATAGAGTAAGCTTGACATAAAAACATGATGCTACGTAGATAATCATACTTAGGAAACAACAGGAAGGGCCATATTAGTAAAGCAAAAGCCGAAAAGGAAAGGACCAAAAGGCAATTGTGGTGAGAGTGAGTGAGACCGAGACCAGAAATTGAGAATGGTAAGTCGATGTACTTTTGACTTTGGCTTCATTTTCCAACAAAAAAAAGATGGCAACTTCTTCCTTCTGTTCCCGTCCTCAACCCCACAATATTAATGGCAGCATAAGTCTCTCTCGGTGCCTTGAAAACCATATTTGAGCCTCTTATTTATCCTCTACTCTGTTTTCACAACCATCGCCTTCTCTGTCACTTTTATGCCATCTTTTTATGCCTTTCGAGTTTTCAACCTCCATTAATTTGAGTTTTCGGTAATTTACTAGCTTTAAGTTATTCTTAGGTTCTTCTTCTAGCTATATTTTCTCCCCTATGTAAAGGCTTTGGACTTTTTCTTCGGTTGCTTGCTCTTCAAGATCTTATCTTTCTCTGCTTAAAAAATAAGCTGCTAAAGATTTACTGCAGATAGTGACAGGAAAATATTCCCGGAATTTTTACTCAAACGAATTTTGATGGTTCTCTGGCATCAAATCTCTTAAAGTGAGCCTACAGTGTTTTTTAATAGAAGAAAGAGACGGAAAATGGTGAAAACAGAGCAAAAGCAGAGAAATACTGAGCCTTTATTCATGGATTCAAGTATTAGTCACAATTATCACCACCGAAACGAACAACCCAGTTCAGGTTTATTGCGGTTTCGCTCGGCTCCGGGCTTACTTTTCTCAAATTTCGTCGATAATGGATCCATCAACGATCCAATCTCCAGTTTCAATGAGTTGGAGGATAAATTTGCAGCAGGAGTAAGAGAGGCGGCTGGTCATTTTGTGAATTCACAGCAAAGTTATTCTCCCCTGCCTCCTCATTATCCAAGGCAGAATTCATCTATTTGCTCTTCGGCCATGGATACTTCACATGGTTTTTTTGGTACCATGGAATTGCATCAACATGAGCAAGTGAAAAAGATTGACTCAACTCTTGCTAGGCAGAATAGCTCCCCTGCTGGACTTTTTGGCAACTTGCCTGCCCAAAATGGTATTTTTCTTTCTCTTCTTTGTAAGTGAGATGGTTTTTAGGCACTTTTCAGGGAACATGTGTCTTTGTAAAATTCTGGGAATATTAGCTTCTGTTGTCTTTCTGAAATGCAGATTAGCTGTGATTGAAGAAGCTCGTTTAAAAATACTAATCTGATACATTAAGGAGGCCAAATGTTCTCTTATCCAAATGTGCTCTTCTTTCAAATATGCTTATTTTTGTTAGATATATTGATCTAAGGAGGCCAGATAAGGAATGAGTTGTTAGAGAGAATTAGAAAAGGAACAAATTTGAGTAGTTCACTCAATAATATTTCGTTCCATTGAAATAAGTTTCTTCCGGATTCAACGAGAGAAGTGTAGCTTATCCCGGAAATTTCAAACCTTTCTACATCACTAGGAACTTTCCATTTCCCATAATTGCCTGATGACCATTCTTTAATGGCTCTCTTGCTTTCTTACAGCGAGTGTCCGCGTTCATACTTTAGAGTGAACTGAACAAGAAGGGAACGTCAGTTTACATCTGTGCTCTTAATTACTAATCTAATTTGTAATTCGAGTTCAGTTAGATACCTGACAGAACATTTTCCTCATTAGGTTTGCCGAGCAAGTTGTGATTCATTACTTTCTCCCTATATTCCGATAAATGGACAGAAATTTGTAAAAGAAAAAAAAAGCAACTTTGTCTATTGAAGAAGATAGAAGGAATAGGAATCGTTGAGTATGTCTCAGTGAATTGCAGGCTATGCCACGGTAAAAAGTTCGGGAAATTACAGTCCTGCAAACAGTACCAATGGCGAAGGAAGTCCCAGATTGAAGTCTCAACTGAGTTTCTTATCGAGGGTGCCTTCTTCATTAGGGATGTTGTCACAGATTTCTGAAATTGGGAGTGAAAGCATTGTGACAGGCAGGCCTGACAATGGCAAGCTCAGTGACAATAGTCGATTTTACGGTAGTCCTGGATTCCCATATAATTCCTGGAGCGAATCTCATTATGCTGAGGATATAAGCAACTTGAAAAGAGATCAAAATGGAAGCGGAAAGCTGTTTGCTAATTCCCAGGTATAAATTCTTATATTGGGGGATCAGGGCACTTGACAAGCTTGATTATAGTCTAATTTTTACAGTGTGGTTTGATGAAATCTAGAGTGAAGAACATGGAAATTATGTTCCCTTGTTATCCCACCACTTGAGTTTACCAAAGACTTCAGCAGAAATGGTTCCTGTAGAAAAGTTCCTCAACTTTCAAGATTCTGTGCCTTGTAAAATTAGAGCAAAGCGTGGCTGTGCTACTCATCCGCGAAGCGTAGCTGAAAGAGTAAGATCCATTTATATTTTTGTTAAAGATTTCAAGATTTGTATGCTGTGAGTTCCTGTTACAAGCTTTATGAGTGATTTCTCAGGTGAGAAGAACCCGGATCAGTGAAAGAATGAGGAAGCTACAAGAGTTGGTTCCAAACATGGACAAGGTAGAACTCTGAATGATTGCTCGGTCAACCTTGAATAATTATGGTGTTTCATGAAAGCTTTTCTTCTTCTTGGCAGCAAACAAGCACAGCTGACATGTTAGATTTGGCCGTGGATTACATCAAAGATCTTCAGAAGCAGTACAAGGTATCAGGATTTGATATCAAATAATATATTCTGGGTTGGCCTATGTTAATTTTAACCCCTGTTAATCTTTTTTTTTTGGCAGACTCTCAGTGACAAAAGAGCCAACTGTAAGTGTTCAGGTAACCAGAAGCCGATGCGAAATCAAATTATTTGACTGGCTTCTGTACAGAACATAACCGAATAGGAACTCTGTCTCTATTTGTTTTTAGTTTTGGGCAATAAGGAAACAAGTGTTTAAAGCTTATTTAAAATTTAGTACTTTTGTTTTTATGTGGAAGTAAGGATCAAATCAATGGGACAACTGATTCATTAATAGCCTCAACTGTTCCCACCGTCTTAACTAGTACCCTCAGACTTTGTGACTCGGAAGCACTTGCTCTTTGTGTGGACCCCGTCCCAGTCCCTGGTTTGGCTGGGTATGTATGGAAAGGCATAAGAGCTCATTGAAGGTTCACAAAAAGTGTAAAGTTATGCCCCTCACGGGGTAGCCTAGTGGTAGAAAGGAGGAGAGGGTTGTGTGCGGTCTATGAGTTCGAGCCTTGGGAGGAGCAGCCTTTATTTAAGGTGATGTAATCTCCCTGGTAATGAAGGTCCATTCATGAGAGTAGGTATCTCTGATACTATCTAGGATCAAACTCGGATTTACCTAATTATGAGTTTGAGTGGGTGACTCATAGGTCTCAAGTAGTAGGGTCAAGTCCGGATCCTAAGTTATATATAAAAAAAAAGTGTAAGTTATTTGATTGAGTTATCATCCTCTCCAAATAAAAGTAGAAGATCATTAGCAAAGAACAAATTAAAGATTTTCAACTTCTACCACTTGTGGAAATAAGTAAAGTCATATCCTTGTTTAATATTAAAAGTTATAAGCCTAGTAAGTACCTCAACATAGAATGTAAAGGGGTAAGAAAGATAAAGGGTCACCTTTCCTTAGACTTTTTGTCCTTATGAACATTTGAGTGGCATCACCATTCGCTATGATTCTATAAGAAGTTGTAGTCATATATTGCTTTAGCCATTTAGCGCAGAGTTGTGGATAAACAAATGCCTCTATTGTGTGAAAAAGGAACTTCCAATTGATAGAATCAAAGTTTTTGTATAATTCAATCTTCATGAAGTAGCTTCTAATTGTTTCCTTCCTGTTATAATTCTTAAAATGCTCTTATTCGAAAATAACACTGTCTTCAATATTCTTACCTTAAAAGAAAGCACTTTAGTATGGATTAATAGACTCCATGATTCTTCTCAATCCTATGGCCAACATTTTAAGATAATCTTACAAATTACGTTATAATAGGATATGAATCTAAAGTTTTAAAATTTAGGATTGGAAATTTTGGGTATGAGATAGCTAAATATTTTATTTATTTCTTTCAGCATCTTACCTTTAATAAAGAACTTTATGATTGCATTATAAACTTGTTCACCATCTAAATTCCATAATTTTTGGAAGAAAAAAGGCATTCAACCTGTCTAGTCTAGATGCTTTACTTGGGTTTATATTGAAGAGAACTCTTTATATGTTTACTTAAATGAATGACTTAATGAAGTATTTAGGTTATTTTCTAGAGATTGAATGTTCTTAAAACCTACATAGAAGAAGCATTATTATTAAAAGTACATAAACTGTCTTGGAAGAAATTGTAAGTCAAGTTCATTAGCTCTTGTTGCTTTCAAGATCCTTTCCCTTTCTTATTTGTCAATGAAATGGTCTTGTTGAGGTTCCTTTAACAAAAATTGCATTATAGAAAAATTTAGTATTCCTATCCTCCTCTAAGAGCCACTGGATTCTTGATTTCTACTTTAATAGAGATGTGTGAGCCTTTAAGGTTTGACTGTGCTTGGACAAAGCCTGCCTTTCTTTCAATTTTAAGGAATCATCATCTAGGTTAAGGTAGGGCTTATTTTGGATTTGATTGAGAATATTTTTCTATTCTGATTATTAAAGTGCCTTAGGCTTAAAAGTTAAGTTCCTCTTTCACTTATAATTTCCTCACACACTTGTAGGCTCTAATTAAATCATTTTATGCTAACAACTAATCATCTTTGTATGAATTCCTCAAAGCCAATAATCTTGATTAGTTATTTGTTAAACCTAAAGACATTTCTAGTCTCTTTTCCAAACAAGTTATGGATTTCTACATGGTTATGATCAGAGCAGAGGTTGTTACTAAAATGTGCGTTAGGTAATCTTGACATTAAATCGATTATTATTTAAGGTAAAAAGGCATAATTTATATTCTAAGGTTTTTTTTAAATTATAAAAGAACCCCATCATTTTATCATATATAAGTAAATCCTTAATCTTATATAAGTTATAATACAGTACCTTTAAGCAGATAAAATATATCATTTCCATTATAATTTTGTCTAACACTATCAAGTCAGTCAATTTTTAAATGATGGACATACTATTATTGTTGTTATCTCTAGCTAACTTCTTTCTCTGTGAATTCCTAATTTTCTAATTAAAGGTTCAAATATCTAGTTTATGTCTTTGTAATCTCTAATGCATCTTGATGTATCTCCTACTATAGACAAGTGTAAGATAAACATGCCATTCAAATTTATGCATTTATATCCTCTTCTTCTTTTTCTTTCATTTTTTGATATATGTTCTTATGGTGTTAGCCAAACTATTTATAAGAGGATGAGCAAATTTTAAACATAAGGATAAAAGAGAATAAAAATTTGAAAAGCAAGAATTGATGTTTACTTGTCTAAAATTGCTAGGTGCATGCAATAACTCATAAATCATATGTTTCATGTAAATTATTTGATAAGCCAACATCTTAAAGCTAAGGAACAAGCTCCATTCAAATGGTTCTTATTGGTCTTAATGCGCCTCAATTTCTAGCCATTTATCCTCTTCAAGGTTAAGGTAAGTTGTAGCCTCCCTCACCATAACTCAAACCTTCAACCTTTTAGGTTGGAAGGCTCCTACGAGGACTTGCTTCACCATTTAAGCCATCCCATTAGAAACCCTACCATCATATGTTACCCATTTACATTTGTTGTTAAAGTAATTGAGTTCTGTTACGACTTAATATTTATTAGAAGTGGTATGTTGAGCAATTAGCTATGTTTTTCTCGTTTATTTGTTCCAAAATAGATAACTTATATTTTGGAAGTGGATTTACCTGTATGAATTGTTAATAATAGTGATTAGCACCCCTAATGAAGTGGTTTAAATGGCGAAATTAATCTCTTTTATTGTCTTTAATTTAAAAAGTTTAAGGTCCATGTCATAGTGATAAGGTTTAAAACTCTTCTCAACCATAAAGAGGACAGTTGACTAGGAATTGAAATGTGTTGAAAGCTGCAAACTTCACTTGTTTGCATCCAAACATGATCATTTTATTTTTCATGTCATTAGAGAGCGTTGATATGGACTAAAAAATAGGGATTTAAACTCTTAATTAAAAACTTAGATAATTAGAAGGTAAGGAATTAGTTGGAATGTTAATATGGTAATGATAGACTCGCTAACTAAAATTTGATTTCATGTGATTTGACGGTAACAATAACAGACGAAATTATGATTGAATTGATATTTTTTTCATTTATAAGAGCATTTATTTATGATTTATGTAACAATTCAAGATTATTTATATAGAAAATTAATTTTTTTATAGATTTTATTCAAAATACTTGAGGTAAAATGTATCTTCTTCTTTTATTTAAAATTGAGTTATATATGATCTATTACCAAATAACATAATATTTTATTTTATTTTATATCCTTGATCCAAAACTTTGTTACTCAGCTTTTTAAACCTTAATTTATGCTCAAATAAAATTTCAAAGCTTAATTCATTCTTAATTTATATGATTTTAAAATTTGTTACAGGTTGGGAGTAGATAATCTATAACAAATTTCTGTGTAATTGTCTTATTCATATTAATTTTAAGAAGTGAAGTGATTTTTCTTGCATCTTGCTTAGAATTTAAAAAAAGTAATATCCATTCTTCTTAACATTTATTTCTTATTTGATGTTTACTAGTTAAGATTTTGATCTTTCGTTAGGTGTATTTATTATGAGGTCTATTCCTCACTTAAAGGCTTTTACTATATGGTATTTTCCTTTTTGATACGCCTTTGCTAGATGATCCACAGCCTATTGAACTTATTAAGTATTTTTTTAGTAGTTTACTTCCTTTTTTTTATAAAGTCATTTTTATACTTAATGACATTTTATTAGGCATTTTAATATTTTATATCACTATCATGAAAAATTAATAATTACGATAAATCTACATTAAGGAGAATTTTACCTTGTAGTTATTAAACATTATATTGTTTGTATTTGAGGTTACGGGACTTGTAGATGTAAAAACCAAAATTTCTTTGACCTGAGCATTTAACAACAATATACATTATTATTAGTCTAAATTGGAAATTATTGTGTTATTATTTTTGTAAATTGAAAATACTAGTAAAAATTTAATGATCAAATACTTCCATGTTTTTACTTTTTTAGGGTAAAACTTTTTTATTCGATTTTCTGAAAGACGATATGTAACATACTACTCCTATAAAACATATGCTCAAACATATCAAAGGATATTCGAGAACATACCCTACTAGAATAACACGTTTGAAGAATCACATTAACCAATTTAAGGCATCACACATATCACAAGCATTCAAAACGATCAATTCTTCCCATTTCATTCATTACAATTCATAATCCATGTATATACATTACATAACATTTAAGAGTTTAATAATCCATACAAAATGTTCAGCATGAAATGGGATGCTAAACTAAAACATTCTAACTAGACTCTTCATATTCAACTGATTAGGCCTTTGAGCCATTCTTGTCCCCAAAATACAATTACTAGACTTCTACTATTTAACCTTAGTAGCTAGAACTCCTTTGAACTTGAAAAATAACATTGCAATTTTGATGAGTTTGCGAATTCAGTGAGTGAACCATCATCAATGTATTCACTCAAGTCAGAACACCAAGCTAAATTATAACCCAATTCAACAAGTATATCACATCATCCAGTATAAATACCACATCACATTTTATCATATTTCAACAAGTACAACATGTACACAAACATTGTATATCACTACTTCAAAACAATTCAGTAATTCATCTTAATCATTCATATGATACATGTAAAGTTGTATATGCAAATGCACATGTGATTCCATTCTTATTTTGCTTTGTTGTGACCAGGTGCTTATTAACCCCATTTACTATCCTGCATTCGTTATGAATACCGAGCTCATTTTTGACCCAAATTCGTTGTAGATTTCGAGTCCATGTTATCTGAGCCTGAGGTTCTTTTTCACAATCTTGAGCTTAAAGCTCTTTTCTCATATTAGACACTCTGGTCACAACTCCTTTATCTGATCATGCATATCAATGAAATGCATCAATCCATATGTCATGTTTTTAATACCCTTCATTTCAATTTGCTCATACCATAAAACAAACTTCTCTGATCTATGTCAGGCATTTATCAATCGTTTATACATATATTCCATATTAAACATATAATCCAATCAGAGGCACATATATAATAGAGTTTACACATCTAAGTTAACTCACAGTACACTCCAGAAAAGCTAATGCCTTGATGATCTAGCAATGTCTGAATGTTGACAATCGCCTTGCATGTCTATCATCATTAAATACACACATAATTCATAAATCACTCAGTTGTTTAATCAAATGAATATACAAATCATGCATATGTTTATGTGTCATGTTTCAATGAACGCTCAATTGACTTTTCCAAGTATGTTTTCTTATGCAAGATCTTGACTATTCAATCATTATAACTTGTATTCAATTAGTTTGCAATTAGGTTTATACCTTAAGTAAGTTTGATTACTCCAAATTCATCAATCATAGTATAATCATACAATTTCCCAATTCTCATTCACAATTACCTCATGTTCTTCAATGCTCATTGATTCATGCCTAATACACATTACACATATCTTTAAGATCATATTTGTATTCATTAGAACACCTTTATTCCTTTGATAACTCATAATGTCCAGATTTAGATACGTTGATATCAAGACAGTATATACTTTATGTTATGACATCAATTAACAATCTAAACTTATCAAGCTCTTAACTAATTAATTAAGCAACAATCTAAGTTCACTCCTAACCTTAATCAAGTCCAAATACACTAATTTAGAGTGACTTATCTTTAGTTGGTTCAACAAATACACAAAATAGAAATTAACAATTCAGAACTAGGCCCACGATCGTGGTAGACTTTGCCACGATCGTGACAAAAGCTAATGTAACTGGCCACAGTCGTGGGCTGAGGGCCACGATCGTGCTCTATCTTTCTTCCCTAATTCTCCACGAATCCCATATACTTAGAAACATCACTAACACTTTAAGATTTCCATAATTCATTTCCTTTTATGTAACTTCATTTCATGTTAATCTAATTATCATTTTGGT
>JANJEY010000007.1:1426477-1438023 GCA_024703695.1 Erythroxylum cataractarum | reverse complement strand
GATAATTATTATTAGTAATAAAATATTTATTATTATTTTGAAAACTTTGAAAAAAGGGAGGGAACGAGAGGGAGGAGGGAGGGATGAAAATTTTGCAAAAAAATCCCTCAATTTTTTAAAATTTTCGGTACCGGCCGAGGAAAATTTTGAAAATTTTTGAAAATTTTACAAAAGAGTCCCCCAATTTTTTAAAATTTTCGGTACTGAACGGTACCGACGAAATTGGTCGATACCGACTGGTATTTTGTACCAGTATCGATTTTTGGCCGAAACGGTATGTACCGGCCGGTACCGTACAGTAATCAAACAATGGTTCATAGATGTAAATGTATGTATATATTGCCTTTAGTTGGCTGAATTACCTTTTCCATATCAGAAATCAATGATATTTCTTCACCATCTTCAAGCCTTAAGTCAATGGCTAATTGTTTTATAAACCATGTCCAATTCTTAGAATTCTTTACCTCAAAAACTGCTAATACAATATGATAGATGCTTCGGTTGCCATCAAATCCTATGGCACTTAGAAGTTGTCTTGGTACTCTTCCTTCCATAATGGTTATAGGCCATAACTTTTTCCACTCATTCTTTATAGCATCAAAACATATGTACATTTTCTTGAATACCAACTTATCTTCAACCTTTTGAATTAAAGCTCGATTATTAAATATGGATTCATTTATTTCAACTCATAAATATAACCATAAAGTTTTCCGTATTCGTTATATTGCTCTTTTTCTTTTACTTTAAAAACCTTCCTCTTTGCATTGTTGGATATGATATAATGAACAGATAAATTTAGTTTCTCCTTACATTCTTCAACCATTTTCTTAATTTTAATCCCTAACTTGTCCAAGATTTTTTCCTTGAAATTTCTCATGATAAAATTAGATGTAACCAACCTTTGCTTATTTATTGGATTGCATGTGTGCTCTAGATTGTAATTTTTGAACTTTAAACACTTGTCTTTTCTATCAAATGAAGCATATAACTCAAATGGATGGCTTTCAATGCAACTATATCTTATCCTTTTTGCTTTAAACCTCTTGAAACTCAAGTTAAATATTATTTCTATCACATACTCATAAACCACATCTTTAAAGTTTTTTGCCTGATCAAACATCATCTCCAACAACCATTTACTTGTAATAACTCTAGAAACATATATATTAGTTTCATTAGGTCTCATCAAAGCAGTATTTAGTTCTTCAACATTGGGATTTTCTTTACTAGATAAGAAAGTACTAGGATTATAAGAGTCAACGTACATTGTGTCATAACTTGCATCAGTACTAACGTTAAATTTTGAGCCAAATTCACCTTTATTAGGAGCACCCAATTGCCTCCATTAAGAACACCCAATTCACCTAAAGTTTAAGGATGCAACTCACATCCATTAAGAGCACCCATATCAGAATCAGTATAATCACCTAATTTATAATCACTAATAGCTAATTCTTCATCTCCCAAATCTCCTCCATCATCCAAATCATCACCAAGATCAATTTTACCTCCCACATCCCCTCCAACATCAGTTTTACCTCCCAAATTATTGCCTACATCAATTTGACCTCCCAAATTAACACCAACGCCATAATGACCTCCTAAATCAACACTACCACCACTATCACCTCCCAAATCATCATTAACACCACTATCACATCCCAAATCAACTCTAGTATCACCTTCTAAATGAACTCCTACACCACTATCACATCCTAAATCAACTCCAATATTACTCCCCCTAAAATTCACAAGAATCTCATTTTTATGTCAATTATCATTCCATGTTAACATTGGTATGAGTAGTGTTGGTTCATCTATACGATCCAAATAAACATCGATTATATCAATGCACCTCTAACAATTTAATCAAATCTAATACACTTTGACTGGACTTTAACTTCCTCAAGCCTTCTTCTAACCCTTTATCAGGAATCAAATACCATACACTAACAATATTTTTATAGCCTAATAAAGAACCTATTTCACATACCTCTGTCAAAACCACATAATTTATGTCATATTGTAAAAAAATTATGGTGCCTTACCTATATAATTTAGTGTATCTTCCTGAGTAAAATGTCAACTATGAAATAACCTTATACTAGCTCTTCCATTTATTGCCATCTTATATAGACAAATGAAAAGAAAATAGTCTATACTATAAAAAAATAACATATGCATATAAACCATATTGCAAGAAAACAACACAATACACAACTGAAAAAAAGACCATATTGATTAACTAATGTTCATCAACTATATTGAAAGTTCAAATGATATATATACCATATGGTGAGGTTAACCTTTATCATCTTTTGAAAATGTAAAAGGAAATGATTGCGACTATTAGCATTTATCATATTTTTCAAAAACTTCTACCTCACTAAAGTGTAATAAAAAACTAATATATTGAGTAGATAAGTTTGAACAAACAAAGACTAATAAAGCCCTTTTATATTAATCAAATCCCTAATAAATAGCTATTACAAGATTTTTATAAGATAGACTCCACATGCTAGAAAAACCACGTGGACTAACCTTTTGTGTTAATCAAATCCCTAATTTAGATTAACCCATCTTGCAATTTCACATTCATTTCATCTCATTCTCTTCACTTTATCTATATAAGCTTTGTAGTTTCTTTATTAATTGGTTTTTACCATAATTGTTGAGACTATATAATTGTAACATATTTTTAGATTTTTAACTTAAAATCAATTAACTCTTTAACATCTACTTGCAAATTAATATATGTTTCTATTGTATACCAGTTACAAACCTCATTGATCTAAAATTTAATATAAAGCTTTATTGATGCCATTCTATAATTAAATGTTTTTTTTTTCATTTCAATCAAGATATTGTGACATACATATACCTTGGGTATTTCATCAACTTACACATTGTAAAATTAATTAAACCAATAATTAACTTTCATCTTTTGAAAAAAATAAATTATGAAAAGTAAAGCGGTTGAATAAAAGAAGTATACATCAAATTACACTTACACTTCTATTATAACACTCATTGGTCATTACTAATTACTAGTCACAGAAAAATAAAACACAATAGAATCTAGTTTATTACTTATCTATATGTTATATTGCTCCAAGTAGACTATAACTTGTAACACTACTTAAATTCTAATTTGATCCTATTAATACAAACTTCAATTCATAAAAATAAAAAGAATATAATACACACTCACACACATACATAAATAAAGTTTTGAGACCCTAATAAGGTTTCTTATTTTTCTTTAAAAAACTTAAACCTTTAACTAATAAGAAAAAATTAAAATAGAAATATCATCCTTTTCTGCGTCATTTTCCCTGTTATGATGATAGTTGATCAATAATTTTCCTCTTGTTACTTTCTCTTTCTAATATGATGTTGATAACCTTAACTTCCATACCTATCTTTTGAACTTCCTTTTTAGTTACCACAGAAAAATTAAGACTTTGATGGTCATATGTTGTCACCATGTAAACGAACCATCAAGATTAACAAGCATACTTACTAGCAAGTCACAAATAGACACAAAATTTTATTTATGCAAAATATGACCAACCTGATTAAGTTAAAATAGTATTACAAATTCTTGTGGAGTTACAACATTTGACTGAAAAAATTACATTGGCTCTCAAAGGTAAATTAAGGAACTGAGATAATACACATGCATGTGTTGGACCACGAATGTTAAATTTTGTATTCTAAAACACAAGGGACGATAAGGGAGACCACCTTCCTTCACTATCTTTGCCTCTACAGAGAAGAGTTTGAGCTCTATAAATATAAAAATTATTCTTTATTCATAGAAAATGTCAATAAACAATAAATAAGTAAAATGAAATATGAGATTATTGTACCTCTGAAGCCACAATACACTAAATCCTCTAAACAAGTCGCAATTGGAGGACAAAGTTGCCAGAAGAATAGTCTAAATTGATGAAGAAGGAGGGAGAAGCAAGAAAAATAATGGAATTTAACAAAAATAGAGGAAGAAGCACGAAAAAATAATCAAAGACCATGAATGAACAAAGAAGAAAGTGTTAAAAGTATTAGAGATTTTAAGAAAGTTAGGAATTTGATAATAATGGAGATCAATAAGAGGGAAAATAAGTTTTTGTGTTTTCTTTAAATAATTAATAAATTAATTTTTTTAAAACTTAAAATTAATAATTATATTATATGTATTAGCATTTGAGTGTATCTTGCATGCTACGTGGACTAACAACATAACATGAACATAGTGTTAATTGAGCAGAGACATGATGATGGAGGGAGTTTTTTTTTTTTTTTTGACAAAAATTAAATATTGGGTCCTTTATATATTTCCTTTGACCCGCCGTTTCTTCGTGTTGTTAGTTTTGCTACTCATCAGTCTTTTCTGTTCAATCAAACTCTGTATGGCTCTGTCCTACATACACGAACTCGTTTACTTTTCGGTCTTCTGGGCCTGGTTGAACAATCCAAGCAAAACGGAGAGCTAAAGATTCAGTTTTGAAGAACAAAACAGTGGCAGAGGCAAAGATTCTTTGATATATCTTCAGAATCCTCAACGTGCCTGTAGAAAAGAAGGTGCTTTACACGGAACAATTACTTGTTCAAACTTCAATTTCGGATCTTTGACAAACAAATTTCTGAATCCCCTTATTTGTCTACGTACTGGGTTGCTTCTTTTCTCTGTTGTTAGGGTTTGTGGAACAGAAGACAAAAGTTAACTTGTGGGAGTCACCAACTTTTGGTACAGTGTGAGATAACTGTTGTGTTTGTGGATTATATTTACAGTAATATAAAAGAATTTAAAACATCGTCAGGATACAATACGTGCAGGGGTTGGTGGGGGGCCCAGAAATGGATCCTGGTGGTCGCTACGGTCTTCAGCAAGGATGGGATAATAACAGCGTAATTTGTGGTTTCCTCCTTAATAATCACATTAATGTGGGATCGTATATTCAACAAAATTTTAGGGCTCATGTGCTTGGCCATCTATTTTTGGGGCATCTCTTCCTTAAAGAATATAGAAGAAAGATGTGGGGGACAGTTGTGAGGATATGTAATGGATTTGCCTAACCCTCCTACCATCATTGATATTTGTTGCTGACATAGCTTATTCTGTTCAATCCACAGGCTTTGGAGGGATATGACACAGTTCACGATCCAAACTACCGGTGAGTTCTAATGATGCATATCATTATGATGATGAGATGGTCAAATTATGTGTAAATTTTTCATCTTCCTTCTTTTTATGTTATTTCAATCCCCTAGTGAATTTAAGATTTGCAAAGTTATGCAGTTTTTCCACGTGCCCTTTGGTTGTTATTTTCCAATGTCAAGTGTGTGGCTTCATTTATCATTTCTTCTCTTCCATCCAACCATATTTTATTATGCTAGGGTTGGCGATTTGTATGATGAGAGGAGGTTTTCGGATCAAAGATACTCAAGGGAAAATTTTTACCCAAAAAATAATTTCCATCGGGACATTGTGGAGAGGGAATATTATCCATCATCTCCTGCTGCTGTTTGGTCTCGTTCAAGACAGAGGAGTTATGAAGAAGAATATCCAGCTCACAGGGAGTCTAGGAGACATGAGAGATCATACAAGGATTCGTGTAATGATTTGGACGCTTTTCGAGATTGTGAGACTGATTCACTTCAAAAACGGGATGGCTATCGAAATAATGACAATTCTCATAGTAGTGGACTTGGCAGGCCTTCTAGGTTTGGAGAGCGTGATTGTGAAGATTATGGGTATGATGATTATGACTATAAGCGTCGTAGTTCATGTCAAAGTAGAGAGGCTAGTCGTGAAAGGGCCTGTGATTACGGTCGTTATAGTTATGACTCTGATCATGATAAAGGTAGTAGGAGAGGTGACAATTGGAAGAGGCATGGATCTCGAGATCGAGGGCATGATAGCAGAGGTTTGAGTCGGGAAAGGGTTCAAAGTTCTCAAAGACGATATGAGCGATCTCAGTCCCGTGGACATGATGATCGGTTAAGGTCAAGGTCTCCCCGAGGCCGAAGTCATACTCAAAATCAATGTGCAGATAGCTATGATGATAGTCATCAAGAGAGATCTGAAAAGTGCAGGGATCATGAGGAAAGGCATTTACGAGGGAGTTATTCTGTGGTATGTCTGATCTGCCATTTTTAGTAATTCTTTTGTAATTGCAAGTTCGATATATACTATGTTCAAAGGCCTTGACAAGGCACATTTCCTTTTTTGTAGGCCCCCTCTGCAACTGTTGTTGTGAAGGGTCTTTCACAGAAGACAACTGAAGAAGATTTGTATCAGATACTTGTAACTGCCTATCTATTCCCTTTCTTTTGAAGATTTTACTTTGTCCCAGGTTTTGATGACGTTAGTCGGTTTTCTCTTGCAATTAGGCCGAGTGGGGACCACTTCGTCATGTTCGTGTGATTAAAGAACGTAATTCTGGGATTTCTCGTGGCTTTGCTTTTATTGATTTTCCTTCTGTGGTAACTACCATGTAGAACCCTAAAATGTGCAGGCTTCATCTTTTTCAACAATTGTTTTACAAGGGTGCTTTCTCATGAACAGGATGCAGCATGTGCAATGATGGATAGGATTAGTGATGATGGTCTTCTTGTGGATGGAAGGAAGCTTCTCTTTGAGTATAGGTACTGCTTAATTGTTTCTATAATGGCATGAAAATTTTGAGTTGAAGTGCTCAAAGTTGATAATTTCAGAGATGGAGTTTTTCAAAGTCTAAGAAGCTTATATTTCACACGCTAAAATTATTACCATCATTTTGAATTCACGAATGACTATTCTAATTAGTCTATTTTTTTTTAATTACTACTAATACTAATTTGTGTATTGTAGTTTTAGCATCAAAGTAGTTTGTTTAGGAATCACTCTTTAAGGAAAAGAAAGCAGTTTTCATCCTATAGAATTGTGGAGTCCTACTGAAATGAGAAAAGATTCAGTCCTTCAATTGAAAGATTGGACAATTCTATATGCTCAGTTTGTAACAGCTTATAGTTTTAGAATGTGAATACTGTATTGAATATAAAAAAAATTGGATTGGATGTCCTACTGTTTGAGAAAAGGTTCAGTCCTTTATGTTAGAAATTGCACAGCTCTATATATTGTCAGTTAATGACTGCTTGTTATTTCAGAATATGGTTACTGATTCTAAAAAGACCTACAATATGAAGGAAAAATGTAATAAGGAAACGAATTAATGACTGAGGCAAAAGGTTGAACTTTAATGTTAGGTATAGTTTGTTACCAACGTGCTTGGAACTATAAAAGTAGCCCTGACCCCCAAAGGAGAAACATTTAACTTGCTATGGGGTTTGTGTAAGAAAAATGGAACTTTGATTCTTTCAAAGTCCACAATTATGATCTGGGGGCCTGCAACTTGTATATGACTTGTATATTCTTTTATTCTAATACATTGTTTGAAGACAGTTTTTCTATAGATTTCACCTTTTTGGTTCCTTAAAAAATATTTACCTAAAACTTTGTTAGATTATGATACAAGCACAACTAGTCAACTAACTAAATTTTGGAAATTCATTACATCTATAGATACTAGCTTAGTGACGTGACTGCCATAATTGTTACATACTGTAATGGTTGCTTTTATGTTTTGTTCAGTAGTAAGCCAACTGGAGGGTCAAGTGGATCTTTTGGTCAAGACAATGCTATAAGATCTGGTCATGTCAAACACAGAAACATGGCAGTTCCATCTGATTGGATGTGTACAATTTGTGGTTGTGTTAATTTTGCAAGACGGACATCCTGTTTTCAGGTTTGTCTTTCTTGATTGTGTTTGATTCATGCATCCTCTTTACATGGTCTTGTGAGAAACTATTGGCATGGATTTTTATATTGTTGCATATGTTTGGTTGTCTGTTGGCTTTATTAAATACTGTGGCTTTGTTATATGTTTCACCCGAAGTGAGATTGAATGTTCTGTATTGTGCCTTTTGAAAATGACGTACCAGAAAGATATATGGTAATGTAAGCTAATATAAACTTTAACTTGGAAAAATCAAATATCAATTTATTACTACCCTTCAATCTTTCACTTGAAAAGAAGCATTTGTTTCATAGGAAATTATAATATATTGCACTGAGGAAGTCAAGGCACTCATGTTACGATTCCTTGGCACCAAGGTGCAACATCAAGTAAAGATATTGTCTTGCAATTCCCAACTTATATGCATTACAAACGACTTTCTCTAAGTTTCTTCTTCTCTTATAAATTAGCATATGCAGTGCATAATACTAGATCTAAGTTTAAAATTGTTGAACTGAATCTTAAGCATAAAATGTTTATAAATGTCAAATGTCAACGTATCTAGTGCACAGTTTCTTTACTTTGTTGGGGTCTGGGGAGGGTTATAATGTACGCAACCTTCTCATGTGTATTTTTACAAAGAGTCTGTTTTCTTGACTAGAACCTGTAACCTTGTGATAAAAAAGAAGCAACTTTACTAGTTGCTCAAAGGCTCACCCTTAATCTTAATATGTTTATTTGACTAAATGCAACTATTTATTATATTTTTAAAAACTGTTTTGTTTGACTTAGGAGTGTTTTTTGGTCAGTACCTAAATCAATCCACATGTTCTAGCCCCTAGTTCTTTTGGCTACCTCAATATCCATCATCCCTATAAGAAAGTTTTCATTTTTAGATAAAAATCATTTAGTATTTGATTGTGTCAGAATTTGTGAAAGGATGTGAGTTATGTTAGAGATGGAACCCTTGCTGAAAATGAGATGGATTAGTAAGCATGTGGGTCTTGTCAATTGAAAAAAAATACCATAAAGTATGTTAAGATTCTATCTAGAACTTGTAATTTATTTTTAAATTGGACTTGGCATAAAAGACACAAAGTGTTTCTTATTGTTTGATTTCCTACCTTTCCAGGAACAGAAGTTAAAACAAAGTTAAGTATCTGTTGATATCACCCTCATTTTTTATCTATAACCTTGATTTTTGTTTTTTGGGAAAACATTTTTGGTAGTAAAAATGAGCACTATATGTTGCACTACTAAGCTCTTTTATAGCGGAAGAATATTAGTTATGTTAAGTTAAGATGGTCCCATTGCTGATAATGACCCAAGTTGGTAGCCATGCCACCTTAGCATAAAGCTCTGGAATTTCTTAATGTTTTCATACATTTCAAGTGCAGAAGTTAAAACAAAAGGCTAAGGTTCTGTTTGATATCACCTTCTTTTTTTATCTATGGTTTTGATTTTTCTTGTTTTTGGAAACATGTTTGGTAGTAAAAAATATGCTCTTTGGAGTTATTAATTTGTTTTATTTATAGTAAAAGAGTTTTTACTAATCAACAGTTGATTTTTTTTTTTCATTTGATAATTGATCATTGAATGTGGAAAATTATGATGGTTTAGAATTTTTAATTGGTAAAATTTACAGGTTGGTTATTGTAAAATTGTTGTGGGAAAATGGTAAAGAATAATGCATGAACTAGTTGGTGATGAGAACACCAAATTGTATTTCAGGAGTTCTGAAAGTGCTCTATAGGTTTTAAAAAGCTGTGGAAACTTAAACGAGGCAACTCAACCTGGAAGAAAAATTAACAGAAAACAAAAAATAGAACAGAACTAATATAATTTTGACCGTAGACTAAATGTAGGTTATATTTATTCAACATTTGTGTAAAAGCTGAACATGCCATTTTTCCATGTATGCTTGCATTTGGAAAAGATTTGGATATATTAAATCACTTATCTGTTATTGTAGTGTAATGAGCCTCGAATGGATGATGCACCATCGGGAGATATAGCCTTGTCAAATTCGATGCCATTAGGAAAGAAAGGATTTGATTCAGGTTGGTTTAAGTTCTTACTTACACCTAACATGTCTATTGTCTATGTCATATAATTTGTCAAGTTCTTTGTAATCAGGCCCTACACATGTTCTGGTTGTTCGTGGATTGGATGAAAATGCTGACGAGGAGATTCTTCGCTATGAATTTTCCAAGCATGCTCCTATCAAGGTGAGAAAATTTTACTTTCATTATTTGAGTTTACTGATTATTTACATCTTATAGATCTGTGGTGAAAACCTCTTGTCCATAACTTTTGCAGGATTTGCGTCTTGTTAGAGACAAGTTTACTCACGTGTCAAGGGGATTTGCATTTGTCCATTTTCACTCGGTATGCTAGTTTCTGGTCACTGAATTTCTTCAACATCTTAGCCTTTGTGTTTATTGCCATTTTGATTGGCAAAATTCCAAGTTTTGTTCAGTCTTAGTTTTCTAGAAGAACAAAAAGACGTGAAGCATTGAAACTTTTGAAAACCTTTTAATAGAATGAGTGGTTAATGTCGTAGAACCATTAGATGGGTTTAATATGAATTTCTGCCACTGATTTGCTGTATAATGCCTTGTTATTCTTCGAAGGCCCAATTTCATCAAGTTTTTGTTGGTTCTTTGTTTTAATCTTTGTACATTAGGCAATATTTGTTTTTGTTGGATTGCTGCCCATCGTGTACAAGCCCTGATATTTCACTGTACACTATTAGGCAACAACGTTAATATAAGAATTGCTGTGTCACATTTTTTGACAGCACACTGATCAAGTTATAGTTTGGATAAGAAAACTTCTTAATTCGTGCAGTACCTCTTACTATAACCTTCCAGGTATCAGCTCTTCTAAGGAAGAGTCAACTTATTATGAAGATGATATACTTAACAAGGCTATGGCCATTTCTTGCCAAATGTAATGTCTTCAAATGCAACTGACTGTTCCAGTCTCTAAATTCAAGGTTCTTGAACTTAACAACTTCTTTTCTCATTAAATTCAATGCCATCTAATAAATGAGATTATTACCGCAAGATGACTGGTGTTTTTGTATAGATTACGAAGCTTGCAAAATTTTGAGCCTAAGCTCAAATTTGCATATAAAAAGTAGCTTCACCATGGATGATGTTTTGAGGAGAAATGGCAAATGGAAATCATTACCTACCATTTCATAGACCTTGATAACAACTGGGGTAGGTGTGAAGTGTTTATTTCTGCTGGTTTATTATAAATGTAGTGGAGTAATCATTCATTTAATGGTTCTAGGTAAAAAATGTGGAATATATTGATTAAGATTCCATTGGCATTGATATGTCCACCACGAGGATGGCTGGTGTACCAATATGATTTTTTCCCAATATTGTGCTTGCTTTCCTTGTAGAGGGATAGGAATTTTGGAGACAGAACATGGTAGAATAGGATCTATCAGAGGGGTGGTTCCTCCTCAATGTAAGCATATAAATCTTCTCTAGGAAACTTGAGGAGGTGAAATGATTAAATGGTGTGGCAGCCAACTAAAGCCAGTAGTTGGGTTTATAGAGTGACTGGTTGGATTTTTTTGGATGTGTATATTGTTAGGATCTTCGGGAGAGAGAGAGGATTATTCTAGAAGGAAGAACAAACAATGGGCAGAAGGGCAGTGTAGGAGGACAGTTAGTTTTAGCTGAGGTGGCCAAGTTAGTTAGCTAACGGAATGTACTGGGGAAAGGGAATATATGAGGGGTGAGA
>JANJEY010000007.1:1396555-1411460 GCA_024703695.1 Erythroxylum cataractarum | reverse complement strand
GATCTCGAAAAACCTTACTTGAGTGTCGGAGGGGCTAATCGGGACACAATCCTCGACGCGCCTTCTTTGTTTTGCAAGTACCTTGACGTTGAAGCTAATACAGAAAACAGCTGATCACATGGGGTATAACGGCAACGTTCAGTTCAGTCGAAATCCGGCAGAACCAAATATCATAAGTATCATATAGATTAACTTCTAACAAATGTTTTTTTTATAGTATCTAAATAAACATGGCATGAAGATATGATCATTTATGGTTTATCTTAAAGACAAAAACATAATTGGTTGTCTACCTCAAAAGATATGAAATAGAATAGGAGTCTTAGTGTTTGTCTGGCAAGCAAGAAAGGCTGTAGTGCAGGAAAACAGAGTATTACCTTCCAAGAAGCTGTTAATTCCGAAAGAGCCTTTGATAGGGTTAGATTTTTAAAAAAAATTAGGCTTTAAATGATTAGTTTTGCTTAATATTACAATTTATTGAAAAATCTATTTGTAAATTAATGTGAATGGAATCATTTAATTTGGCATTCCATGTTAGCAAAGTTAACGTTAAATTATAATTGTAATGAATTGAAATTTATAATATTTAATGAATACTTTATATATTTTACATTAATATTATAAAACAAAATAATATTTAAAAAAGAAATAAAGATTCTTTAAACTTTTGTCAATATAATACGGCCTGCTTGAACATTTATGTTAATTAGTTCTATGAGTCAATCAATTGGAAATTACCAATTGTTTATAGAGTGTAAGATCACATGCTAATGTGAATCACTTAAGCAAATAGAATATCCTTTTAACACGTCTTGTAACTTAATAGTAATAGGTATCATCCCTTACAACATGTATGATTTTTTAAATTTAAGGGGTTGTTTGTTTTCTTTTTTGTTTTCCATTTTTTGTTGTAATTTTTATAAAAAATGAAACATCCTTTTAAAACACGTTTGATTCGTTATTGTTACATTATGTTGTTTTCAACAAAAAAAAAACCCATAACAGTTTTATAGAAAAAAAGACATTTTAATATTTGACAGCAGTTTTCGTGTACCCTAAAACATTTTTTCACAAAAAGTTTTTATGTGTTTTGAAAATAGGTTTCTCTCCTCTATATCGTTGTCTATGTCTTCTACCGAGTCTTCTGCAATCTATGATTTCTTAGGTTTGTTTTCATATCTGTTGCTTATGAAATCTAACATTGAAGCGAAAATGGTCAGATGAAGCCATGACAGATCAATATCCAAAGACCATGTCTTTGACTCAGAAGGAAGCTTCCCAGATTGCTGCTTTGGACTCTAAGGCGACGTGCTTTGAACAACGCAAAATTGGGTTTTAAAGAAGACATCAAGGGGGCGTGGCGTACATGGTTTATTGGAGATGATTTGATTGCAGGAGGTTATGAGATTGGGACAAGGAGTGTTGCTATGAGAGAGAGAGGCATTTTACTTTAACAGATAGGGATATTGTGTTGAAAATGCTCGGAAGATGATGCTTCGAAGTTTGGATTACAACAAATGGTTTTTATATGTATGGAATAAATAGCAGGTATGGAGTAGCAGAGGCAATGTGTCTTACAATCATTGTAATTCCACTAAAGCAGATGCACGCTACTTTTTCCGGCTAAATTTGAGTGTGATTTAATTACCAATAAAAATTATTCAAAATGAGTAGTAAGTGATATTAGACTCCAATTAATATGTAATTTTTAAATTATTTAATTTACATATATTTTAATTTTATCTATAATTAATTAATTTAAAAATATAATATATAATGTTAAAATTATTAACATAAGAATATAAATACACAAATAAAAATAGGATGTCAGATTAAATATGCTTTTGTTTTTAGTTTTTTATTACATATCTCAACCAAACATTTTTTAATTTTTATATTACAGATTTAAACCAAACATTTAAAAAAAAATAAAAACAAGAAACAAAAATCAAAAAATAAAAACTAAAAACTAAAAATCATAACAGAAAAACAGAAGTGAAACCAAACGAGCCCATAGGAATTCATTAATTTCATGTACTATAAAATAATGTTATGAATAATGTGTTGAATTTGGTACCATATTTGGTTATAGTACCAGTTAATATTAGATGTCACTTCAGGTAATTTTTAAATTTATAAAATAATCATTAAATTTTTAAAAATTACAAATAGTTCATTAATATACTGTCTTTTTATTTTCATTAGCCCTATCTTAAAAGATCATAATAATATAAATTTGAAATAATAACGATCTATTTATTTTTTATTAATATTACTTTTAACATATTTTACATATAAACAATAACCATAATTAATATAAGAAAAAGATTATTTAATTATCATATTTGTGAGTGAAGGAGATCTTGCATCATCTTATAAAAAACAATAATTGTGGTAATTAATAGCACGTTCTCATTAACTTCAATTTTCTTCGTAAAACCTTATCTAAAATAAACATTAAGATTAAAAAATGTCATAATAGCAAACAACAGAAAATAAAGTTATCTTTCTTATCTTGCAGAGATGACTACAAGATAAAGTGTATACAAGAAAAGACTTTTTTTTATATTGTTTTTATTGTTTCTTCCATCCTCTCTATAGAATCATAAAAATAACTTACTATTGTCTTCTTAGTACTATTACCCATACGAAGAACTCCCCCTAAAAACTTACAAACTTAAATGATAAATTGAGATTGGGACCAAAATTCATGATATTTAAGTACAATTTTAAAAACCTCCATTTTAAGATTAGACCCAACTTACTCAAATATAACTCACTTGTTACTTATAAACAATTATCTTAGCTTATTTTTCGTTAGAACAAAACACTAAAGTGAAACGAAATTCATTGTAAATATTTTAGTGGCAAGACAACATAAATTTCCTTGTGCACGATTATAAATTATCTAACATCTGCTATATTTTCTAATAATAGGTAAATGCAATATACAACACATGAAGTCCAATAAAAATAATTATACCTGCTTTGTAACTCTTTTTAACTATTTTATAAGTAAAATCATTATCAGTAATGAATTGTACAATATTTTTAGGCCTAACTTTATTCACAAGTTCAAGTATCTCAAATATAGTATCAACATTTCTTACAAGACCAAATCTATTAATGAACTTCAAAAACATTGTCCCTTTAGCAAAATAAACCAAAAAAAAATTAAGAGGCTCATGTCTTTTATTTGTCCAACCATCATACATAATCAAATACCTATAAGTTGTCCAAGTCATTCTTCTTTCATCTAAATAACTTCTTATTTCTCAAACAAAACCACTCAGAATTTGTAGTCATCAATTAAAGAGGCTTTATATCTTAGATTGTAAGAGGTAATTGTAGGAAAATCTCGGTGTGTGCATCACATGCACACGGTGCGGAAAACAAAAAATTTTGTTCCGAGACCTTCCCGAAAGCCAGAATCCATGTGTCTATACAACAAACTCAAATCATAACGGTCAAAGAAGACCGTCTCTAACAGCCTGTTTGGTACGAGGGAATAAAAATTCTATTCCCTCTCTATTCTTCGGTAATTATTAAGCCAACGTTTAGTTTAAAATAAACACGTCATACGCATTCCATGTCAATTTGTATTCCTCGATTTTACAGAATAGGTAAAACCATCTACCACCTGTTTTTATTTATTCGACGAATCCCTAATCTTCTTCTACGTTTAAAGGTGATTACCTTTTTACAAACCTATCCTTGCCTCCTCCCGAAACTGTTCTTCTTCAACCTTCGAAAGTTCTTCATCTTCTCGACGTTCCAACGTTTTACCACCAGATTCTAGGTAAGTTATTTGTATTGTTTCGATTGAGTGGGGTTTCGATTGAGTGGGTTTCATGTGGGTATTTCATCTGGGTATTTTGAGATACCCATTTCTCATCTGGTATTTCATCTGAGTTTCATCTGGGTATTTCCAATGGGTTTGGATTAAAGCATCGTGTGTTCATCGGAAACCTTCTATACCCATTTCTTTGTCCCATTTGCATTCACTCTTTACCCATTTCATCACCGTAAACGTCCCTAGCCATAACCAAGTCCCTCCTTTTCTTTAAGCAATACCTTATTATCTCACAAATAAGAGCCCCCTCTTATCGTCAACGCCCACCACCTGTTATCTTACTCCCTTTATGAGTACCAGGCACCACTAGTTTTATCAGTTTTCTGTTACTCCCTTGTGTTATTCCCTGACCTTATAGTCATTAGTTGGCACGCAATTCTATTTCTTTCATTCTTCTTACTTTCGTGGTTTGTGATGTGCATAACATCACCTAGCAATTGATAAAATCTTGTAGGAGCTTTTTTGTTTTCAGCATACGAAACTCTGTGGTAAAATATTCTCATAGAATCAGGCTTGGAAAAGGAAACATGATAATAATCAGCTCTTTGGCAGGGACGTTGTGAGAATAGTTGTTGGAGAGAAATTTTGTTCAACTTTTTTCTATTTTTATAAAGGTAAGGGCGAAATATCTCACTTAATGAGTAAAGACAAATTTTTGGAAACTAAATTTACTAATTATTGGTGATGCTACTAGTATGAGTAAGAAGAAAAATTGACAAAATAAAAAACTTTTTTTTTGGTTAATTAATCTTCCAAAAAAATGGAAATACTAATTGATGTTGCGTGTGATTCTGGCCTGTTTTGCAGGGGACTGGTTGTTGTTATGCATGGTCTGAATGAACACAGGTTTGTACTTGTTTTTCTTAATTTGCAAAAGTTTTCCATCATACTTGTTTGGAAAAGTCTCCTTTGATATTGGTAAATGTTTCAGTTATGCAGTTCTTAGTTACCTTCTATTTTGCTTGCTTTGGTTTGAATTGGTCTTTTCATTTGGTGACAACATATTGGTAGCATCTAGTTGATAATATCTTCCATACTGGTTTTCTTGGCTGACGTATATTGTGTTTGGGAACAATGTCACGTTGTGAACAAAGTTGTGAACAAAGTTGTTGGCTGCAGTATTCATTTATAAGGATTAATAAAGCTAAAAAGAATAGTAAGTTGAGAGGGATGGTCAAGCTTGTATTCCTGTCTGTTATGTGTTCCTATTTCAGTTCAACTTCATTTTTTAGTTTTTTAAACCATAAAGTAAATCCATGTTTAATGAAAATAATTTCCTTTAAAACAGGAATAAATCAAGTCCTTGACTTTAACTCTATTTGGAATTTGATGTGATGATACTTTTATCAGTCATCTATGTATTGTACTTTTCTTTATTATGATCCTCTTAAATCTTTTTGTTTAAGTTTTACTCTAAAAAATGTTATAAGAAGTTTACGTGATCAAGAGCAAAACTTGAATTTTTTTGATAGAGTTAGCTGCAAGATTATGATACTTAAAATAGATTGATTTTTTGGGTTGTGATTGCAACAGGCTGAAGTATTAAATTCGGTTGCTCCCTTGGGTGGAAGCGTCCTAGGTGTTTCTTCTTTACGTTGTTTAGGTATGGATTGCCATTAGAATTGCTTCATTTTAGATTGTGACTCTTTGTCCTTGTGATTGATGATTTTCATATACTTCGGATGCTTTAATTTGGTGATTATGTGACTGCATTTGTCTTCAGTTTATGTGGGTTGCATCTGAGTCCTTTAGACATATAATTGTTTTCACTTGTAACGGTAGAATGGAGGAGCAGAAGTGGTTAATTTTATGGACATTTGAGGAGCTTTTTTTCTTTATTAAAAGGGTTTGACATGTCATATTTATCGCAGATCACAATGTAAACATCACATACACATACTTATTTGAATTTTTGCGCACGTAGAAATAGATAAAGTAGAAGTTTGGTCCAGCAGAAGACCTAGAAATTGACTGACTGATACCATAATTTGGTATGGTAACCTATCATCTCTCAACCCAATTCATCTAGCACTTACGCAAGTCACATGCTGAGCAACAAAATAACCACCCCATGTTCCAAATGCCTCTACCCTTAACTTTCCTCTATTAATAAACCTAAAAATTTAAAGGCATTAAACGACAATTTTTCTTTTCTTTTCTTTTCATCTTTACCCGATCAGAAGATGGAGAACAATTTCGTTAAGTTAAAACTTACTTAACAAATTGGACGATGAGATAATAAAATCTTATCTGATAATACTTGTCTTGTTTATAACCCGAATTGTTGTTAATTGCACTCTTTTCATACATATCAAAATTTACTACTTCTGTGAACATGTTAAATAGTCTAAGAATTACTGATTGGTTACATATTTATAATAATAATTAATAATAGTATGAACAATTAATACTAATAAGAATAAAAAGATAACTAATAATAATAATAATAATAATAATAATAATAATAAATAAATAAATAAATAAATAAATAAATAAATAAATAAAATTCTAGAGTTGATAAATGATTTGTGTATAATTGATGTAATTGTTGAACTGCTGCTAAATGTTCTTCATAGGGTCTTTTTCCTAATCTATTTATTCCAATAAAGGTAAGATAATTAATCCGTTCTTCGTTATATTTTATATGATCTAAATAATGTTGAACTAATTGTTGAGTATATTGAATTTTTTCGTTTAAATCTTCACAAATAGGACAAGACATTCTAAATCGTAAATAATATTGTCGTCTACATTATCATAATCTGAATTAGTAGGTTCTTGATTTTCAAATTCGTAAATAATATCATCATTATCATGATCTATTATATATAGGACATTTATATTAAGGTGAAATATTTGTCTCCATAAATAATCTAAACAAATAGTAAGATAATTGATACTAGTTTCAAGATAGAATAATAATTGATCAGAAGGAATAAACATAATACTAAGCATAAGAAATAATAATAATGGTTGTAAAGAAAGGAAATAATGGGCATATAATGAAAGCTGATAAATGAGAGAATATAAACAATAATTAAAGAAATAACTTAATGCTATATGAGATGTCATATTTAGTCAATTAAATATTGAATTTAGTCTTGGATTTCTAATCTATCTTGTTTTACAGAAAGATAAATATAAAGTGTTTGTTCTAATAAACATCTAGCTTCTTGTAAAAGTTGAAAACATTGATGTTCCTTTGCTAATGCTATATGTTCTTTATAAGTTGAATAAATTTTAATCGTTCTTCTTCTAATTCTTGATAAGTTCTGTTTAATTGCTTGAGCTGTCTTTTATAATCAAAATAAGTCATATATTAAATTATTAATCAATAAGTTTCATAATCTCAGATACATAAAAGCTTCTAATCTGATACAATTCAGTAATACTATTTTTGAGGAACTGAATTATGTCTGCAGTTTGATGCATGAGGGCTGATGCAGTGTCTTTAATACTTTGAGCATCGTTGTATAATGGATGATCTGCTGAAAGTTGATATCTGGGATCTATATAAGTATTATGGGCTTGTTTATTACGAGCAATATATTCAGTTAGTAATTCTTCAAAGGCTGCTTCTTGTTCATAAGTTGTTCGAATCTGCTTATTGAGATAATACTTGCGTTGAAAATATGAATTGGCCATGATGCTGAATATTAGAACATAGATAAGATGATCAAAATAATCAAAAGAGTCTAATGTGACAAGAAACTAAACCAATAAACATTTACATTACCTATTCTTCCGAGATCGCTTAGACGCCAAACTCAAGCTAGACGCGAAGAGAGGAGTGAAGGCTAAGAGAGTGTTTATTGAATAAGTTCTCGTGCTCTCTGAAGGGTTACATAAGAGCTATATATAGAAAAAGAAAAGAACTAAAGGCCAAAGGAAGCGGCTGACAAAGGATGACATAAAGAAAAGCTAAAGCAAAAGCAAAAGCGAAAAGGAAAGATCCTAAAGTAAAAGTAACGAGAAAAGACACATATTTACAGTTGGTTGGTCTGAAAGGACCTACATCCTTTTATCCTTGAAATTGATGCTTGTCGTTTTCTGCCGACGATTTTATTCTTCAATAATGATTAATCCATCGTCGTCTGTAGTGCTTTCGGCATCTTGTACTTTAGATGTAGTAGGACAATTTCAACACGATTGCATTGATTGTACACACCTTTGAGACAATTCAAATTGAATTTATTGACTAAATCCCAATTGAATTCATAACAAGGTGGTTCGTCTATTGGTGGATATTGTAAACTGCTTACTCCAATATGGAGATAGGCAACTCTTGGTACTTTGATGGTTGCTTGACTAGCTTTTTCTGCTTCTGCTGCTTCGAAGATCGGATAACTGCTATTGAATTTTTTCGTTTAAATCTTCACAAATAGGACGTCATTCTAAATCGTAAATAATATCGTTGTCTACATTATCATAATCTGAATTAGTAGGTTCTTGACTTTCAAATACTTAAATAATATCATCATTATCATGATCTATTATATATAGGACATTTATATTAAGGTGAAATATTTGTCTCCATAAATAATTTAAACAAAGAGTAAGATAATTGATACTAGTTTCAAGATAGAATAATAATTGATCAGAAGGAATAAAAATAATACTAAGCGGTATCAGAGCGTCCAAGTATGGGACTGGGCTGCCTCTACATCGCGGGTTCGAATCCTAGTGAGTGGATTCGCCTAGTGTGAATCTCCCTTGCACTCAGAAATGACGCCTGGGAGGCGCCGCTTCTAGCGGATGCGTGGTGGGTATAAAAGGTTTGATAACGCCCTACTGTCAACACGTGTTTTTAGTAGCAAAGAGTGGAATCATTAACAAGAGCTTTTCTACCAAAAATGAAGCAAAAAAATCGTTCAAGGAATTTCAAAATCCTCCTCTACGACCCCAGTACAAGACTGTATTAACAGCACCATCTCCAGCACCATCCAACATGACTTCACTCGGCAAAGCAATAGATATGGAACGAATACATTTTGTTCCATCCAAAGCAGTATAAGAAGAAGCAAAAGTATTAACTTCAGAAATGTTTGTAGATTGTTTTCAAGCACTCAACCAATGGAACAACGACATGAAACAATTTCAGTATTATCCTCAGAATCGCGGAAGATATGGCCCTAAGGCAATAGTCTTTCCCGGAGCTAAAGCACTAATAACCTTTTTACTCTTTCAAAGTGGATTAATTGATATCATCTATGTTCAAGATTTGAAGATTTTATCTGATTTTCCAGTAGGACTAGTTCATGCAATCAAAAATATAGCAGTTATCCGATCTTCGAAGTAGCAAAAGCTGAAAAAGCTAGTCAAGCACCCATCAAAGTACCAAGAGTTGCCTATCTCCAAATTGGAGTAAGCAATTTACAATATCCACCAATAGACGAACCATCTCGTTATGAATTCAATTGGGAATTAGTCAATAAATTCAATTTGAATTGTCTCGAAGGTGTGTACAATCAATGTAATCGTATTGAAAAAGACTCTACCATCAAGATTAATTATCGAGGACCGCAAGTATTAATGATGTCCGCCTACAAACTGCCAATACCATCTGACTCACTACAGATTGCTCAAAAATTCAAACTACCATTTGACAAGCTTGATGACTTTTTTGATCCAGTAAGCAATGCGTGGAAGGAAGCAATTTGCAAACAGCTACACGATTATCCAGATCATCAATGTCATTATTGTCCTACTACATCTAAAGTACAAGATGCCGAAAGCACTACAGACGACGATGGATTAATTATTATTGAAGAATAAAATCGTCTGCAGAAAACAAAAAGCATCAATTTCAAGGATAAAGGATGTAGGTCCTTTCGGACCAACCAACTGTAAATATGTGTCTTTTCTCGTTACTTTTACTTTAGCATATTTCCTTTTCGCTTTAGCTTTTGCTTTATCTTTTCTTTATGTCATCCTTTGTCGGCCGCTTCCTTTGGCCTTTAGTTCTTTTCTTTTTCTATATATAGCTCTTATGTAACCCTTCAGAGGGCACGAGAACTTATTCAATAAACACTAAAGTTAATAATAATAATAATAATAACAATAACAATAACAAAATAATAATAATAATAATAATAATAAAGTTAATAAAAATTAAAATAATAAAAATAATAAGGACATTTTGGTCTTTTTGTTACTTATTCTTTTCTTATTCCAAGTTTATATTTTCAAATCAAATACTGGAATAGAAATTATTTATCTACTCCATTCCTTGAACCAAACAAAGTAATACTCATTCTTTTGTATTTCTCATCTTTTCTATTCCTAGGAATAATTATTCTATTCCTTGCCTATTCTATTCTGTGAGCCAAACAGGTCGTTAGTTTTGCTACTCATCAGTCTTTTCTGTTCAATCAAACTCTGTCTGGCTCTGTCCTACACACACGAACCCGTTTAATTTTTGGTCTTCTGGCCTTGGTTGAACAATCCAAGCAAAACGGAGAACTGAAGATTCAGTTTTGAAGAACAAAACAGTGGCAGAGGCAAAGATTCATTGATATATCTTCAGAATCCTCAACGTGCCTGTAGAAAAGAAGGTGCTTTACACGGAACAATTACTTGTTCAAACTTCAATTTCGGATCTTTGACAAACAAATTTATGAATCCCCTTATTTCTCTACGCACTGGGTTGCTTCTTTTCTTTGTTGTTAGGGTTTGTGGAATAGGGGACAAAAGTTAACTTGTGGGAGTCACCACCTTTTGGTTCAGTGTGAGATAACTGTTGTATTTGTGGATTATATTTATAGTAGAGTTTATAAAAATTTTATTTATATTGCTCAAGAGTTCATGACAATGTTGCTTTCATATTTTAGTTCCGGGGCACAAGCTATAACGGATAATCATATGGTCTTCTGCATAAACTTTTGTAAATCTGATCGTTCTTTCAAGCCTCCAGTGCATCATTTGTTAAGTTGCAGAGATTGCCTAGGCCGTTTCACAGGCACTGAAAGAACCCATTACTCCCGTCTCTACAGTACTGCTGGCATTTCAGGTACACACAGTTAAGTATAAGTTTCGCTCTTGCTCTATCTGGGTTTTTACTTTAGGTTGATGATATATGGAATTTGATTAGATCCAGTGAAGTTGGCTTGCGTCCGATCTGTGGATTGAATTTGATTCCATGATTTGGAGTTCTTTTATGCGTAGATCTGTGGTGGGCTGTGATTTTTGTTGATTTTTCTTTTCATTTTTTTTCTCTTTTCGTATTCGATGTGAAAAAGATTCTATTTTTGGTAGATCTGGTCATTCTTTGTGTAGATCTATGCATGAGATGTGTTTTTCGGTGATAAAGTTGATTTCTTTTGTGTTTTGTTATTTGTTGTTTGCCGATTTTCTTCGTTTGATATTCACAATAACTGGTATTTCTTTAGCCAGATCTGGTTTGGTATCTAGAGTATTGATATTTCTTTTGATTCAAGAAGAGAACAGCTTTTTCAAGTTGCTTGCCATTCTTCTTTTGAGAAAACAAAATCATTTAGTATGTCCAAACTTACCACAAAAATGACGTACATTATTATATGAGTGATGATAATGTATAAATGCATTACTATATGTGTATGCATAATGATGAAACTTCTTTTGGAAATTAAAGGTTTTGAATGGTTTCCTAGGGATTAGCTACCATGATTATATGTATGATATCCATTATGAATAAAAGCTTGATATATGCTTCTTTGAGGCTTAAAAGTATGTGAATGAGTTTGCATGTTATCATAGAAGCTAGGCCTATTCTTTCCTTGATAGTATTGAACTCTATACTAGGTTTTGAGCCATATATAAAAGTCTATTGTTTGGATTTAGGTTGAGCCCTAATGGATGTGTCATGTGTATGTGTGTGCTTAGATGTAGATGCTCCATGTTCATTTTTCAATCTGGAAAATGGTTCCTTACTATTCAAATATTTTCTCTTGATAAAGTAGTTTCAGTGTTAGAAACACTCCTATAGTTATATCTAATTCCATACTTATAATATAATTCTTTTGAGCTCCTAACATTTTTTTCAAGTTTCTCACTTCCTTTTGTAAACTTGGACAAAGAGTCTTTGAGGGCATCAACCTCATTTTTTAATGCTGCAAACAGTCGACTTACAGCCTGCTTCTTCTACTTTATTGAAACCTGTACTATTTTCATGTTTGCAGGGACATTGTTCTGAGCTGCCTGTGGTCGAGAATCACCATCATTTTAGTTCCGACTCTAACGCCAGAATTTGGTATTATTCCTAGCCTATCTTTTGTTGTCTCCCAAGATGCACGCTGCAAATTTGGGCAAAGTGCACTCAATTCGTGCATAATGCTAGGAAGTGTATGCCATTGCCCTTCTTGCCATGTGATAGGAAGCCTTACTGCAAGTCGAATACAAAAATTCTTACCAAAAAGCTGGAAACAATATCCCAACCTCGTAGACATTCATGTGGGAAACTATTTTCCTGTACTGGGAACGTGTACAACTAACAATGAATTTATGATACATATTCTCTTTAATTCTCTTAAAGAATTTGCACGTCGGGGCCATTTATTAAAAGCTTTCGAAACCTTTTCTTTGATCCAATTTTATGCCTCTTCTACTACTCATTATGACATTTTTGTGCAATCCATCTCCTCTCTTCTGTTATCTTGTGCCAAAAGTAAATTACTCCTGCATGGTAAGCAGCTCCATTCCCACACTATCTATATGGGATTTGAACAACATCCTATTTTGGTTCCAAGGCTTGTCACTTTTTACTCACACTTCAATCTACTTGTTGATGCTTACTTTGTTACCAATAATTCAAATATTTTGCACCCTTTGTCTTGGAATATTCTTATCTCTTCCTATGTTAGAAATGGTCAGTTTAAGGAGGCCATTTCAACCTATAAGAATATGATAACAAAAGGGATTACACCGGATAATTTCACTTATCCATCTGTCCTCAAAGCTTGCAGTGAAAATTTGGACCTAATCTTTGGGAGGGAGATTCATGATTCCATAAAATCTAGTGACCACAGATGGGACTTGTTTGTGAATAATTCCTTGATCTCCATGTATGGAAAGATTGGAGAATTAGATGTTGCTTGTCAATTGTTTAATGAAATGCCCAAGCGGGATGCTGTTTCTTGGAGTGCAATGATATCTAGTTATGCTGCCAAAGGCATGTGGAAGGAAGCATTTGGGATTTTCGAGAAAATGTCTGAAGAAAGTGATAATTTGAATATCATAACTTGGAATACCATAATTGGAGGGTGTTTGCGGACTGGGAATTTTAATGGTGCACTTCGATTGTTGTCTCAGTTAAGATATTGTGGCAGTCATTTGGATTCAGTAGCATTGATTGTTGGCTTGAGTGCATGCTCCCACATTAAGGCCATTAAACCAGGGAGGGAGATTCATGGTTTTGCAGCTCGTTGTTATTTTGATGGGTTTGATAACTTAAGAAATGCACTGATCACCATGTATTCTAGGTGCAATGACCTTAGGCATGCCTATATGTTATTCCGACTAGTAAAATCTAAGACTGTTGTTACTTGGAACTCCATCCTTTCTGGTTACTCTCACCGGGACCGATATGAGGATGCATCCTTCCTTTTTAGAGAGATGTTGCTTTCTGGGATTGAACCCAATTATGTTACAATTGCTGCTATTCTTCCTCTTTGTGCCCGAATGGCAAATCTGCAGCATGGGAAGGAGTTCCATTGTTATATTATAAGTCATGCAGAGTTTGATGACTACTTGTTGTTGATGAATGCTCTTGTCGACATGTATGCAAGGTCTGGAAGGATTTTAGAAGCTAAGAGAGTGTTTGATTCAATGAATGAAAGGGATGAAGTGACTTATACTTCCTTGATTGCAGCGTATGGGTTACAGGGAGATGGACAGTCAGCACTAAAACTATTTTATGATATGAACAGGCATCAAATCAAGCCAGATCATGTAACCATGGTGGCAGTTCTCTCAGCATGTAGCCATTCAGGCCTATTAAATGAAGGACAAATGCTGTTTAACAAGATGTATAGCGATTATGGCATAGTTCCCAGTTTGGAGCACTTTGCATGCATGGTTGATCTCTTTGGTAGGGCTGGATTGCTATATAAAGCAAAGGAGGTGATCGCAAAAATGCCATTCAAACCCACATCTTCTTTGTGGGCCACTTTCTTAGGAGCTTGTAGGATCTATGGAAACACTGATATGGGAGAATGGGCAGCTGACAAATTATTAGAAATGAGGCCCGAAAATTCTGGTTACTATGTGCTAATAGCTAATCTGTATGCTGCTGCTGGTTGCTGGGATAAGCTAGCAGAGGTGAGAACTTTTATGAGGAACTTGGGTGTGAGAAAAGATCCAGGTTGTGCCTGGGTTGATGTGGGGTCTGGATTTTCGCCCTTTTTGGTTGCAGATACATCACAGCCTCAGGCCAAAAAACTTTACGCATTATTGGAAAGTTTGACAGAGATAATGAAAGACGATGGTGATGTTGATCGTGAAAATTTGGTTTTGGATTATCAACAAGTACAGGAAGGAAAGACATTTAGTAATTCACTGCATATTTGACTTGGAAAAAGGAGGTTCTCTGAAGTGCCACAACCTTCAGCTTCTAGTCACAAGGAACAAACTCAGAATACCTACAGGGATCGTGCAGCTGAAAGGAGGAGCTTGTATGGTTCATCATCATCTTCTGGAGATGATTTGCTTGATTGTGGATATGGAGATTCAAGTAAGTTCATTAGCTATCTGTGTAATACTAGCAGGTTTATCTTTCATAGGTTCCTATGATCTGGTTCGTTAGCAATGATGCATTTCAAGTTGGCATTTTGATTATGCTGTGAATGCTCATCTGATCATGGATTGACAACATTTCAGTTATCCAAGTTGATGGTTTTATATTAACTTTTGCGAAATCATCTGCGTTTAAAAATTGTGAACTATGAAGATCGGGATGCTTCATTCAAAAAGTGTTCTTTGGATTCGATGCCTTTCCCTCCTGGCGTTGGTGGAGGTCGTGGTGTTGGAGATGCTAGCGCAAATGTCCAGAGTTATGAGGTGATCACAGCAGACAAGGTC
>JANJEY010000007.1:1370487-1383603 GCA_024703695.1 Erythroxylum cataractarum | reverse complement strand
GTTTTGAAATGTGATCTTTGATAAAGTGTATGACTGAAAAGGGTTTTCGTATCACGGGCCCGAATCGTTTATTATTTTCGCGCACTCGATTGTTTTCAAAAAGAAAAATATCATAATGAGTTTTTAAACTGTATTGACTGCACTAGCATATCACTCTCGCGAGTCGCGGGCTCGGACATCACCGTCGATGTCAGGTTCGGGTCTCGCGGGAGTGGGGTGCTACATACAATTACAGGCAACTGCAGTCAAATTGGAGATTTTTGCAAAACTATTACAACCTATGATTTTTCAATTAGTATCAGAGCTAATCACCGAATTAGAACTTGGTACATCAAGTAGGTGGAGATCCTTGTTTCACAATTATGGCTATAAGAGAAAGAGCATCAATTATCAGGCCACCGTTGTTAGATGGTTCAAATTATTCTACATGGAAATTACAAATAGAACAAAAGCATGGAATTCGGTTTTAAATGGCTAGACACATCTAGTGGCGACTAATGAAAAGGGAGAAGTAGTGCTTAAAGATGCATTTGAGTGGACAAAGGTTGAAGAAGAGAGAGCACTTAGAAATTCTCAAGCCCTGCATGCCATCTTCAGTGAGGTTGATGAAGGTCACTTTGCTATGATATCAACTTGTGAATCGGCGAAAGAAGCGTGGGATACTTTGCGAACTATACATGAAGAATCGAAATCTATGATAGCCTCAAAAATTCAGGTGTTAATTGTGAGATTTGAAGAGCTAAAGATGGATGGGAGTGAAACCATTTGAGACTTCCATGAGAGACTGCGTGACTTGAAAAATCAAGCACATCAACTTGGGACAAAGTACTCTAACCTAAAACTGGTTAAGAAGACATTGAGATCGTTGCCTCCAAGGTTCATACCAAAAATTGCGGCCATCAAAGAAGCCTATGATATCACTGAATTGTCCTTAGATAAGGTAATTGGGATTCTTACCAACTTTGAGATGAATTTGTTGAGGGATAAACGAGAGAAAAATAAATTATTAGTATTACAAGTCGAGATTGGTAAAGTCGTGAATGATTTAGAAGATGAATCTGATGAGAATGAGGATATGGAGTCATTAACAAGAAATTTCAGCAAATGGTTAAAGAAAGTGAAGAAGGATAGATCTGAGTTTAGACAAAAGGAGTTCATCGAACAACAACTTTAAACAAGTTAAAAATCAAAAGTGTGAAAGAAAAGTGAAGAGAATTCAAAGAAAAGTGAAGAGAATTCAATGTCATGAATGTCAAAGCTTTGGACATGTGCAAGCAGAATGTGTTAATACCTTGAAGAAGAGAAAATGGAAGTCATATACAAACACTTAGAGTGAGAATGAATCCGGAAGTGAGTACGATAGTGAAGAAGAAGTTGTGAATAGTGCTGTGTTAGTTACTTTATATAGCAAAAGCCCAGTTGCTTGTTTAACAACAACCAAGAAGGAAGTAACCGATAATGAATATGTGAGTAAATCAAAAAATTCTAGGAAAATAATAAATGAATAAGGTCAAAGCTTAATCTTAGATTATGACAGTGATGATAGAGCTTCAGATGATAAAAGGAAGATATTTATAAAGCCTATGGGATAATGTATACTAAATGGGTCCCAACATGTAAGAAAAATGAGAAGTTGAAGGAGGAACCATAAAGAACACCATTCAAGACCTTGAGAAGAAGTTGTTATCTAAAATAGATGAGCTTAATGAAATAAAGTTGAATATGGACAGTATGAAAAAGGGAATAAGAATGTCAAATGGAGGTACCGAAAAGCTAGAAAAGTTGTTAGAAATTGGTAAGACTAAAGGAAATCTTCAAAGCATTGGCTATAAAGGTGAATGTTCTAAGTCTAAATACGAGAAAAGTGGTGCAACCAGATCTGTCCAAGGAGAAAGCTCAAAGAAAATTCGGAGGTTTGTACCTACATGTCACTTTTGTGGGATAATCGGGCACATAAGGTCGAATTGTTACAAGTTGTTACAGATGATGCTTCAGAGACTCAAAACTAAAAGTTTGGATAGTCTATGATGAATTTCCAGTATCAACCCATGTTACCAAAACATACTTGAGTTAAAAAGGTTAATTACAAGCACAAATACGAGAAAAAGTAATAAGAAATTGTCCAGATTCACAGTTAGTTACTGCTTTTAAAGAAGCTATTCAGACTGAGGATAAGGCAATTGCTTCAGATGAAGAAATCAACCAGACAGTTGATGACTGAGATAATATGGCAAGAAATAAATACAGGTTTCAATTTTTTAAGGGGCACATAGACTGTGTGCTTTACATTTTTAAAGTATTGTTTGATGTTGTTTATTAAAAAAAAGAGGGCTCAAAGGAGTTTTGAGTTTTTAATTTATGGGTTTTCAAAGGTTCAGTTAATTGGCGTGTGTTTGGATTTTTTCTTAATTTTTAAATAGCATATTTAATGTGAGAATGAGGTTCTGCTTGATGATTTGAGAATTCTGCTTTTGAATTTTGATTTATGGAGTTATGTCGAGAAAAATTTGATACTTGGTTGGAGAACTATAGAAAGATTCGAGTTTTCTATTATTTGAGTTTTTCAATTTTTATCTTGATTTCTCTATATCGTGGGGTTGTATGAATTTGGGCAATATGCGTTCATATGATTTATATGAGAAAAAGATTGATTAAGTTTGATTATGATTCGTTGAATGCAATTTTTGGATTTCACATGAGGATGGCTTTGATGTGAGTACTGATATGTTGGCTAGTGTTTTGATTGGTAGTAAATTGTCATTTTGACAAGCTAATGATTCTTCTGTTGCACCTATTGCTGATTTTTATGCTACTTTATTCTCTAAGATTGATCACATTAAAGGCATTCTTCGTTTTGGCATTATTATATCCGAAGGTAATGATTCTTCTGTTGCACCTATTGTTGATTTTTATGCTACTTTATTCTCTAAGATTGATCACATTAAAGGCATTCTTCATTTTGGCATTATTACATCCGAAGGGAGAGATATCAGATTGTTTTTGGTGACTGTTCCATTCAAGGGGAGGTTTCAAGGTATATGCGTGACTATTAGTCTTGCTTTTTCACATCTTTTTGTCCCAAGGGGGAGAATAAATATGAATGAATGATTAAGGGGGAGTTCTTTTGTGAGTTCTCTTATGGTTTGTGAATTTGATGTTATACGTTTAATTATCTCCTTTAAGGGGAGTTTCAATATATGACAAATAATGCCAAAAAGGGAGAAATTGTTAAAATATATGTTATATATCTTATTATTAATTTTGACATTATTTGATGATTGGAATTTCAAGAAAATGTTGATTTGGTTCAAAATCTAATCTAAATGGGATGGAATATTCCTCGGATAAGATTGGTAGTTGGTTGGATGTATGAAGAACTCTATCAAGTTAAGACTCCTTGGTGAATCATGTCACATTTGTTTAATGGGTGAAGAACTTCATCTTATGAAGACTTCTTAGAGTACGATGTGACCATTCAGCTAAAAAATATTCTGCAGTAATTCCCTTCAGGTGTGAGCATCATTGAGGTACTTCAGAGTTGTGTGTTGTTCATGTGTCTTCAATCGTGACTCTTCTTTTGGGTTGCATGATCGATGATTTTCATTATGTAGCTGTGATTATGTCTTTTGGCAATTGCGTGAATCAACTGTTTATTTTATTCTACTCTTCAACGTCATTTGCGAGTGGATCTTTGGAGCTGTATTTTCGATAATCCAAGCTATCTTTAGCAGCTACAGTTTTGGTGATTTTGAGCAATCTTTGTTACTGTGTTTCATATGCATAACTTGGGTTTTTGGACAGTTATATAATCTTTTTTTAGAGGAAAAACATGTTGAAGTTTTAGTGTGTGTGCAGTTGGGTTTTTGAGGATTTTGAGTGATCTTTGGTAGCTAATTTTTGGGTGATTTTGTCCAGATTTGCAACTATGTTTTTGCTAGGTTTAATGAGATTTTATGGACTAAATGTGTGCTGTTTTTTCAAGGAAAATGTGCAGAAAAATTGTTCTATTGTGTAGGAGCATTTCTTTGTATTTTCAGTAAGCAATTGAGTGCTTTATTGATCTATAGTTGCAATTGCATTTTTCTTAACTGGACATGAATTTTCTGGGCTGTTGAGTTATTGTTTTAATATGTTGATTTCAAGGGGATATCATCCAATCTTACAACTGCATTTTTTGGGGTTAAATGTGACCATTATGGACAGTCATTGTTGCTGGATTTTTGTGTGAAAACTTCAGAAGTTTTCGTGTGGTTATAACTCCATTGTATGCAACGTTTCAGTGAAGAAACGTTTGTTTTTTGTTGGTGATTTTTTTGTTGTGCGTGGGATGCTCCAATGACAATATTGGAGGTTTACAACTGATTTCTTGGTGGACAACTTCCTAATCTTTCATTGACGAAGTGACATTATTAGGGAAGTTGTTTTTTTCTCAAGTGTTTTCGTTTATGTTGAATTTTATTTAATCACTTGAGTTGTTTATTTTGTTTCGTTATCATTAAACATTATTTGATAAAATCCCCTGTTGAGGTTAATACGAGGCAGTCATACTATTAGATATAAAATTTTTTCACAGATTGTGAGGACGAGGAATATTGTTAAGAGTTAAGTGGTATCAGCTTAGTAAAGCCTTGTATAAAACTATTATCGTTAGCGAAAGAATTAAGCTGGATAAGAGCCTCGTAAATATAGGTAAGTTGTGTCGAATTGCGTTAATAAATATCGTTGTTGATTTGTTTAATTTCATATTTATTTTCTGTTTTCGTTTGTGTTGAAAAAAATAGCAGTTACTGATACAATTGCTTTATATCAAGTAACCGACAGATACAGTTAAAAGCAACTGCGATTAAATCGGAGATGTTTGCGAAACTATTACAACCTACAATTTTTCACTTTCTAATTTTGTAATCATCCCATACTTTTACTCTTTGTTTAGGACTTTATATTTTCTTTTTCTTTAGGTTTTTCTCTATATTTTTCTTAATAAGATAGGTCAGTTCGTCTTTTTATTTAGGGTGTGCTCTACTCGATAATAATAAATCTACAAAATAATAAGAATTTATAATTTTATTTATTAGTAAAAAAGTCGATTGATTTAGTTATTAATTATTTATAAATTATGAGTTATAAATAGAATATGAATAATTGATCTTGTTATTTATTATTATCATTATATAATAATAAATAAAATTTTGATGAAATCTCGATTTATTATCATACTAATTTAAGAAATATAAATTAATGTATTATTAGTAATTAATAAGATAATTTATCATTACATCTTAAATGTTAAACATAATATGAATGTAAATATATTAAATCAATCTATTTGACATATATTAACCTTATAGTTCGTTAAATTTTCAATCACCCCTTGTTTGATTGTTCCAATGGAGAAAAATCCTCATAAAAGCATTTGAAATGGGGCAAGTTATTTAAGTGAGGTCTAAGAGAATTTTAGGTGAACATTGTGAGTTTTTGAAGCATTTTAGATCATAATGACCTACTGCAACCAGTATGCTTTCCTACTTACTCCCCTTGGGTTGAAGTTCCTACACATGTAAAAGAAGAGACCATGTTTGAGTAGATTGTAAAAATGTTCCAACCTCTTAAGTCTCATATATTGCAGTAAACAACTAGGAAATTTATTTCTGGGACAGCATTGCTAGAATAGAAACACAAAATATATGCAAGTGAAATCACTAAATGCATAACAAGAATGCAGCTTACTCAGAGAAAGGGATACTAAGAACCTAAGAAAGCATCCACTCTTGCATTTGTTTTCCTGGACAGAAATTTCATGCAGATTGGTGGCTTCACTCCAGCTAAGGCAAGAATCGAACTTGGCAAAGTCCAAATCCCATCCCCACAAATCAAACCAGAAGCTACTGCAGGTCCAAATGCATCTGCTTTTGCCTTGTCTACCTTACCCCATACAAAAAGTATCAAGCTTCCAATGCACATATCAATGGCAAAATATGCTCCAAGATAGAAAGGTATTGCCATAGCCATAGGAACTGGGATGAACCTAGCCCATTTCTCTCCCACTGCATCCCTGATTCCATTGATAACTATGGCTGCAATGAAGAATGCATAGCAGAGCGTGAGACAATGCTTCGGTAAGGATGAAAAACCATCAACCCCCAAAATTGCCATGTTTCGATACACAAGAGCATAAGGGGCTGGATACTGCGAACTAGGAAGACCAAGATCTGGGAAAGCTTTGACAAAGAGCCAGAATACACATGGGGAGATAATACAACCCATTGCAGTTCCGATGACTTGGCTCACAAACATGGACCTTGGCGATGCCAATGTCATGTAACCAGTTTTAAAGTCCTGCATAAGGTCAGAGGCCGTTGATACTATGTTCATCATGACCCCACATGCTGCTAAACCTGCAAGAACCCCTCCATGAGCAGCTCCTGCCCAAGCTCCAATTGTGAATATTGCAAGCTTTCCGTATGTTGATGCCAAGGACCAGTCTGTTAGTCCGCAACCATAAGCATTACAGAAGGCTAACACTGGTGCAATGATGTAAATGACTATGATATAGTACCACTTAAGGGGATGGAAGATGTGAGGAACTGTAATTATGGAGATAATTGCTACGATAACATAGCCAGCAATAGCCAACCATGATGGAATCCGGTCCTTCAGAAACAATTCTGTGCGCCGTTGATCATCATAAGATAAAGGGGGAGGGTTGCCAGGAGAATTTTTAGCAACTGGGAGAACCGCCCCAGATTCTTTACCACAAAATTGGCTGTACAAACCAATTAGAGTATGACCGAGGACTTTGATGAAGTTATAGAGCCCATCACCAAGTATCATAGCTATGGCAATGAAGACCTGTCATATGATTACTGCTAAGTTATTGAACCATATTTTATAACAGTTCTTCAGTTTTTGAGGTAGAAGAAACTACCTTGTAACCTTGCAGACCATGAAGACTTGTAGACTTAAGACCTGCATCATACCAATGACCTTTCTGGTTGTCTATAAGGGGCCACATGATACCCCATGATAGAATAGCTCCAACTAGCAAAGATATGTTGATAATATATGGGCAGATCATCCCCACACCAACATAGGTGGCAGAGAAATCAAAATAAAACCTGTCAGGAAAAGTTTTCAACACACAAAGAAAAGTGAACAGAAAGAATAAGAAAGAGAGAAATCAATGTTTCTACAAGCAGTCAAGCTGTGGATATGTACTCAAGACTTTATAATAATGCAGCAGTCTCCTTTTTTACCAATCCTAAAACCATCATTATCTATGTTTTTGGAATCACGGTTAATTATCTTCTGTTCCCCATACCATACAAGATTTCATAACAACAAATTAGGGCCAAAAATGATATGTACTTCTGTTCATAAGCCTGGAGGCCGAAGCTAGGAAAGTTCGCAAATCCACAGTCATCTCCTGCAGTAAAAAACCATTGGAAGAAGCCCCACAAGAAACTGAAGGAGAAAAATTTGCCCAATGTCTCCACTTGTTTCCTACAGCAGAATTTTGCAGAATGAGCTAGTTATGCTTGAATTGATGAAATGGAAAATTTTATCAAGAAAACGAGTCAAGACCTCACTTGGCTAGCTTAGCACCTTGAGGAGTGTGGAAACTGTTGATAAGATGGGCAGTTGCAGTGCCGCTTGGGTAGGTCAGTTTAAAATCTATTACCATAATCTGGATAATTTATCATTTTGATAACTCAAATGTTAGTGACACAAAGTCTTATCATGTAAAAGAACACACTTGTTTATATATTGACAAAAACTAAGACATAACAAAGCACTTCTTAATAGTACAATCTAAATTTAGTGATGCATTATACATTTATAACACATGCACTTCCTGCGAGTCTTTCAAATTTTCTCTACTAGTCAAGTCTTTAAAACTCTATTAGTTGTCATGTTCTATATATTAATCCAGAAAATGAAATGAAAAGTACTACAAGACATACTTCCATACTGAGCTTGAGCAGTTCGTACGAAAGGTCTATGCGCGCTTTTTTGAAATTTTATACATAAGCATGGCAATGTCTTTAAGAGTACTAGTAGCAGCAGGAATACTGTATGTATATTTATTATATCAACTAATATTCTGAATATGTTTATGAACATACAGTAATTAATAAGAAAACAAACCTTACGAAGTGGCAGCACAGAGAACAGGCCGAGAAAGCTAACAACAAAAAGAAAGCCAATCATCCAATGCAATGATGGGTCCTTTATGTTCTGTGCTGGGTTGCCTTCTGTTGACTGTTTTGCAATAGTGGTGCTCATTCCAAAGAGGTAACTTCCAAAACCACCTGAACATTTTCATCAAACAAAAAGGAGCATTTACCCAACAATATAAATATGTCATAATCACTAAAAGAAGATCAACAAGCATGCCAGTCAAAACAAGAAAACATAAAAAGAAAACAACCACTTTCTATGTTCAGGAATACCCAATTTGAGCTCTCATTTATAGTTAATAGATATCTAAACATTAAACGTAAAACCATGATTTGTCAAAACATAACACGACTTGGTAGCAGAAAAGAATGTAAATATATTAAGTATATACCGCTGAAGGCAATGCCTGAGGTAGCAACAACACAGGTCTGAATAACGGTGTTCTCTTGGCGGGTAAAGGGTTGCTTCAAGAAACGAGCTTTTTGGAGCAACTTGGTCCAGGTCTTGACAAAAAAGAAGCCTAAGAGGCCCGCAGAGACATTGAGAGATGGGATGATACCAGTTGTTAGATTGAGTTTCATCACTATAAAGCTGAACAGAACACCCAATACAAAGCTCACTGACAATGCCCTTACGGTCAACTGATTTTGCCATGCCGGTACTACCTTCTCCTCAAACAATTTCTCTATTGATTCTATCTTCTCTTCTTTTTCTCCTGCTGCTGCCGTCGCTGCTATATTATTATCATTGTTATTACGACCATGATCTTCATCAACTACGAGTCGATCATCCTCTTGATGATGCCCATTATTACGACGACGACCATTATCTTCTCCTTCATCTGTGTACGTATTCATGTTGTCCCTGTATCCGATGTCGTCTCTGCCACGAGTAGCTAAGCCAAACCCAACACTGTTTCTTTACGTGCTTTCTTTAAACACTGTCTTCTATATTATAAACACTACATTAACTTATTTGTTGTTCTCCTAATCTTGGTGCGTGGGGTACATGAAAGGGTTTCTCTGAATCTGATAAGGACGAGGATTGATCCAAATGGTAATGAGAATTAGTAGTATATTGGGAAATGTGGATTGTGATAAGACTTGCAGTGAGTGATGCTGATGCAGAGTCACGGAGAAAACTGTGGTCATGTTGTCTAAAAATATAAAGCTGTGTCTACATACATGGCGCACTCGGTGGCTTAGATTGTGTCTGTATTTAGTTTTTGATTTGACCCCAATCCTTGGATCTCTTTGATCGGTTCGATTATCTATCGACGACAATATTTATTTAAGGAAAAAACTGTCTGATTAGGTACGAGTTTTAACACTGAAATTAGTATTATTTGCCAGTGGAACACTTCCAAATGTTGGAATCTCACTAGGGACAACTCATTTGAAACAAAATTTATTAATATTCTACAATTCATTTAAAAAATTTATTAATGTGATTGATTGTGAGTAGAAATATTTTTTATTCACAGGGGACAAGTCATTTGAAACAAAATTTGTCAATATTCTACAACTTGTTTAAATTTTTTTGTAAGGTGATTGAACATGAGTAGAGATACTTTTTATTACCGACTAAAAGCTCAAATTAGGACTTAACCTTTTTTAGTTTTATCATTTTGAGGCTAAAACTTGTAATCTGCTCATAGAAGGTCCAAAATTTTACGAGTATGTTCAATTTAAGATTTTTTTAGATGAAAATTAGAACATTTTTACATGCACCATTACATGTAACGACGTAGCATCATTACCCTTTTTTTGAATGCCACGTATGAAAGAGTAAAAGGTTTTAAGTTTTAACCCTAAAATTTTGTAAATTTCATAAATTCTGTAAATTGCGTAAAGTAAAAAGAGAAACTTAAAAGTTACAAAAAAACCCTAAAATCTCATTGTCGCTCCCCTCTCTAAAGCATCTTTACCATCGGCCATTTCAATCCAATCTTTATGCAAGGGTTGTCTTGCCTAGCTCACGCATCGAAAATATCGCTAGATCCATGCTTTATCCTTCGTTAAAAGGGGTTGTGTTGCTTGGTTGATGCATCTTCAACGTTCCCCGATCCGCGCTCCAGTCTTCATTGAAGGGGTTGGCTTGCCTAGTTCATGCATCATCTCTTGAAACTAAGGTAAGTCCTAGAATTAAGTATTAACCATTAGACTTAAGAGCAATAAAACATTTGATTCTGAGAGGTCTGAGGTTAGAACGGTAAAAAGAAGAAAGTGCAAAGGTTAAAGCAATATGAGGAAGATATTATAAATGAGATAGGCAGAAGCAAATTGGAAATAGTTTCATCTTCTATCGAAAATGGCCAATTGCAGAATGGGTAGCTGCTAGGACCAACTACTTTTCTATTGTGCTCTGATTGGTAGAAAAATTCAACTTTCTTACCATTCAGAGCATAATAGAAAAGCATTTGGTTCTACAAAATCTTAATTTGATGCTTTTAATTTTAGTGCCCTCTTACATCCTTTTTGCTTTACTAGTGGGAGTATTTGTCGTATGAGTGTGTATTTTTTTAATTGCAACTAATGTATTGTTTTTATATTATTGTTTGCAATATTCTGACTATTATTGATGATAACATAAAGTTTTGATTTTATTATTCTAGTAGTAACTTAAATATGAAAGACTCTAATTACTAGTAACTTAAAATTGATGTAATAGTTGAATTGAATAAGGATTGTATTTAATATATATATATTTAAAACATTGACGCATAATAAACCATTAGGTAGGTATATAGGTTAGAAACCAGTTATGCAACTCTCATGAGGCTTATAGGTAAAAAATTTCACGAGCCTAGGAGCCACAACATGTTTATCAATTTACAGGTATAAACAATCTTGGGTACCTTAATTAATAAAACTTAGTAAGTTGGTTGATGGAATTGATATGAATATGCTAAGCATCATGTGTTTTGCTAAGCTTGAATTTTTCACTTTCACTTTAGTGTTTCCTTTCAACATTTTGACTAAGTCTCTTCGTTTTCTTGGAATTGGTTTTTTCGGTTTCACCATGCTGGATGTTTTGTTAATGTGGGTGATAATGTTATGTATAAGGGTGGTTTTGTTGATGAAATTGAATTTGATCCTGACTTATTGAACTATTTTGAGCTGGTTGATGTATGTAAGAGAAATGGGTATAACAACGTGAAAAAGACATTTTATCTTATGCCTAGTTTTAAACTATGTAATGGTTTGAGAGTTGTACAAGATGAAGCTAATGTGTTAGAGATGGTTAGTCAGATGATGGGTATGGGTGGTATTGATATTTATATTGAACATTGTGTGGATACCCCTATTGAAGTGATTGAGGATGAATGTAATGAGGTTAATCAGGGCAATGTAGTTGAAGATAATAGTAAGGATGTTAATAATGAAAGGTTTGGAGGGAGGCAATTTAGACAATGTGCCAAATGTGGAGGATGAAAATTATGCAGATATGGAGAATGAAGATGATACAAATATGGACGTTGAAGAGGATGAATAGGATTTAGAGTAAGGAGATGAAGGTAATGGTCTGGACGAAGATGTTGAATAGGATTTAGAGCAAGGAGATGAATGTAATGGTCCATATGAAGATGTTGAAGAGGATTTAAAGCAACGAGATAAAGGTAATGGTCCAGAAGAAGCTGATGCAGATGATGAAGATGAGGTAATTTTGTCTAAATATTATGACAATGATGAATATGGAGAACTTGTTAGTGATGTAGATGATATGGTAGATGATGCTACTAGGAGAAAAAGGAAATACCTTATTTATGATGAAAATATGACTAAACCTTACATTGAATTAGGGATGATTTTTCTTAATCATTTGCAATTTAAGTATGCAGTGAGTTTGTTGTTCATCAAAACAAAGAGGACTGCTATGTTTATAAAAAATAAGCTCAACTTTGTCCAATGTAAATGTAGGATAGAGAATTGTCCTTGGTATATATATGGAACATTTGATAGGAAGATGCAGTTATTTCAAGTTGAGAAATTTAGGAACAATCATGACTATAATTAGGTATATATAAATCCTAGGATAAAAACTAGCATCTTATTTGACTTGTTGAAGGACAAGCTTAAAATGCAACCATTTTTGAAGAATGATGATATCAAATTTTACGTTAAAGATTGTTTAGGTGTTGAAGTGTCCTTGAGTATGGTGAGAAGAGCAAAGAAAAAAATAGTTGACAGTGTTGTGATCAACATTGAAGAGGAGTTTGGGAAGCTTTGGTCTTATGCAGAATTGATTAGGCATACCAACCTAGGAAGCACTATTACATTGATAGTTTCTGGGTCAATTCCAACATCTCCACCTATATTTGAAAAAATTTATATATGTTTAGAAGCTAATAAACATGGGTTTAGGCATAGATGTAGGCATTTTCTTAGCCTAAATGGATGTTGGTTAAAAACCAAAACAAATGGTAAACTTCTATGTGCTGTGGGAAGAGATAGAAACAATCAAATGTTTCCTACTGCTTGGGCTATGGTTGAAGTTGAGTTGACAGTCACTTGGAAGTGGTTCATTGAAAAGCTAAAAGAAAATTTTCCTCACTTGGGCTCCAGAATTGGTTGGACTATATTGACTGATCAACAAAAGGTAAAATTTTCATATCAACCTTGTTTTTACTTTCATTGAGATTGTAACTATTATGAAATATGTAGACTTGCGTCCACATGCCTATTCAAATGGTTATGTTTTCCTTTGCAAGGACTTGATAGAGCCATTGCTGACTATTCACTAGGTCCATCGCATCTATCATTTTCGCAAATCTCTCAATTAAACTCTAATTACTCAAAACACAACTCTTAAGTCCCATTCAATACTGATATTGACTTCCTTTCACTAATTCAAATTCCACTGGTCACAATCACACTCTCAATCTCTACCACTATCGTAGACCTCATTCTCTAGTTCACAACAAATCAAGGTTCATCT